>JANDKE010000735.1:0-20794 GCA_027627275.1 Coprinellus aureogranulatus | reverse complement strand
CCACGCTCCGCCTTGTCCCATGCCCCTTCGCCGACCTCGACGCGGTCATCATCGTCCCTCCCACACCTTCCTCCCCGCATCATCATTCCGAACGCAAAAACCACTCCCCACCTGACCTTCGGCCTAGCGCTATCAAGCCGCTCCTCATTGTCGGCGCCAAAGCGCATGCATTCCGCACGCGCCGTCCTTCCGTTAAGAACACTGCGAGGGTACATCCGTACCGTATCGTTAGCGCTAGTGAGGGCTTGGGGACGAGGGCTCGAGGTTCAAGTGCCAGCTCGCCTTATGGGTTCTTTGGTGAAGGGATGAGAAGGGCGACTGTAGGGGATAGGATGCGCTTGGGCGACTTAAGAGACGCCTTGCCCCAGATATGACGAAGACCGCGAGACACTTGCTCGTGCACCTCCTAAAATTCGCGATTCAGCGAGCACGGTAGTACGAAATCCTAGAGAGGGGTAACGTCTCGCCGATGCGATAGACGGGACACTCCCCAACTTGTACAACCACGCGTATAACGCAATACCCTGCATTTCATTATACCAGACAAGATTTCTTGTACAGTACCAATCATTTATTCACCTGACAAAATACAGCTTAGCGAAGGCGTCGAGTACTGAGTTGCACAACTACGCGTAAGTAATACAATGTCATGTCCCTGCGGCTACCCTCAGCTACCCCATAAATACTACGTCCTACCCCCTCAAACCCCAATAAAAACCTCCTCAACCTTCCCCCTCCCAAGACAAAACCCCGGCACCGCCCACCCTCCACACCCACACTGCGCCCCAACCCACGTATAGTTCCCAAGTTTGGCGTTGCACCTCTTGTTGGGGCAGAGGAGCTTGCCCTGGGTTGAGGGGATGAGTGGAGCATCCATTTCATCTATGTATATTGGTGTGAGTACGGTATGGGGTGTGGGAGGAAATAAAGGGAAGGGAAGGGATTAAGAGGGACAACTTGGAGGAGACAGGGGAAAGACGTACAGGCTCGACAAAGTACCCGCTACATTTCGGATTTGTGAGCATAGGCTTCGTCTCTGCTTCATCGTCATCGTCTTCTCCATCAGAAGGGTGAACATTCACCACCGTCGCCGTCCGTGACAAGGATGCAGACAGGGACGAGGTCGGGGACAATGATGACTCCGAGGAAGTATGCTCATGCTCAAGCATATCCCCCCTCCCCGCCAACTCACACCTACACATCCTACATCGCACTACACGCCGTCGTTTTGTCTTTGCTTTCATATGCTCCTTTGCCGCCTCAGCTTTAGACAAGGAAATCTGCGAAGGACCGTGGGGAAGGTGACAGGGCGGTGAGGTTCATTGAAAGAACGATGATAACACAGAGAGATCACTCACCAGTACTTCCTCTTGGACACCGCCTGAGACAATGGATGCTTCATGCGCCGTCGTGATAACCTTCCCAGATGAAGAAGGAACGTGTGTTTCCGAGGTCTGCACCAGACTCGTTGCAGAGCTTCTTGATGAAGAGGTACCAGCAGACGAGATAGAAAGCGAGCTTAGTAGCTCCTCTTCCGCCTCGGTACCCAAATCCGCCTCCCCACCCCATCCCCTTCCTTATGCCACACACCCCTCCCCCGCCTCTCCACCTCCCTCTTCAAATACCACGTCCGCACGACCTTGCACTCCCGCGAAACGGTGTACCCTGCTTGATGGAACACCTCAAGCTGCGCTAGGAACCCCGGGTTGGGGCCGATAAAGGGTCGTTTGGTGCGGACGAGCGAGAGGGCGGCGGTGGGTGTGAGGTTTTGTGTGGACATCAAGTACGCTGTGAGTATTGTTGCTGATCTGCCTGTTGGAAGGGGGAGAAGGGGATGGTCAGTTAAAATGCGTTGGGCGTTGAGGAGGAGGAGGAGGGGAAAGCGAAAGCGAAAGCAGATATCCAGGGAACGAAAGGAAAGGAGAGAGAGGGAGGGACGTACTAACGCCAGCCTGGCAATGTACGAGGACACCATGACCCTTCGCCAACTCTTTCTCGATAAACTTGATACACGGGCCCATATGCACAAGGATATCCTCGTCTTCCAGATCGTCCAGCGCGACTTGGTGTCGGATGAACGTCTACTCCCATACCCACCACCCGGACGAAGATCGCGTGGCGGCCGTCGACGTAGACAGAGATTTTCGAGATATTCATGGTAGAGGGGAGGATGGCCGAGCCTAACCATGAGCCTCAAATTCCAGATACAGGGTAAGACCTTGGACTTATACACACCTCATGCACCGTGACCCTCCCGCGCATGACCGACAACACGCTCCGCACACCCTTCTCCCTCAGCATCTTCGTATTGAGCGCGCTAAGCAGGTCTCCGAGCCACAGGTTGGGTACGATTTCGTTCATAGTCAGGGTGGAATCGATGGTCGCTCTCATGTCCTGGAAGTTCATGGTCACGAATTCAGGTCAGTTTGGTGGTTATTCCACCGTGCGTGTAGAAAGGGTGAGATATCAGGCAGGCTCCTGTTTTGGGTGTAGCCTGCAATGTTCTGGGCAGCTCGAGGGAGGGTGTAACGTGAGATGGTGGTCGAAGAAGAAGAAGCGACACCCGCGTTCAGTTCAATCCTGAACTGCGAAGATCCGTGATGGGACTGATAAGCGCCCACCAAAGTCGCCAATCTGGCGTCATCCTCACCTGCACCTGCATCCACGAAATGCCAACTGCCCGTATAGCAGCAAGGATAGCCGTGCCTGGTCTTAAGTCGAGATCGACGGGATCTTCTTTGAGGATGCTTGACCATTCGGAAGAAGGAAATCGACGGGTGCGAGAAGGGAGATTGTGGTCCTTGAAGTAGGTTCGGAGGAGACGACCAGTTTCGATACTGGAGGGATCAGATGGGGCTCGTCTAGGTTGAGGCTCTATTTCCCTATGAAAATACAAATATCTTAACCCGATACGCCACAGTCATCTATTGTACATTCGGAGCAGAAGCAGCCTAAGAGGAGGTAGGTAGGTGACCAATTCCACGTCGCTGGGGTTTCTTGGTTCTCGCTCTGAATCTGCACGGTGCGACTCGTTCAGGGTCATAGGCGCTGCCGGACTGATATCGATAAGGGTGTCCAATAGAAAGGCTATTAAGCCGCGTTGGTCACTTCTTTGGAACCTATCCAGATCCTCTTGCAACTTGGGATAGTCTTCTCTGCACGCCTCAAGCACTTTCTGCTTATCATGGAGGACTCCAAAAGGGCTATAAGGCTTGCTCCCTGCCAACACCGGATCGTTAGCTAGTGTACACCAAAGATTAAGGTGAATAACGGTGCATACGGGAGATACTTTGCGCTAGGGAACTACCCAAGAGGAGCACCAGGAGAGTGCTTAAGAGGGACCCGAGACCACCTATCTTGGAAAGCCCATCCAGGACGGAGCGGGCCCTAAACTCTTGCACTACCACCCAATTTCCTATATTTGCACAGGCTACAACACGAAGCGTCGCCAAGCTCGAATTCCTTTCGGTAGGCGAAATGAGTGGATCAGTGATCGTGTAGAAGACGTCTGCGGCGAGATAGGTGCGGTAATTCTGTACGAAGCATTAGAATGTGGATACAAGGCTGCAGAAGTGTGAGGTAGAACTTGCCTCGAGTCCAACCGTTGCAAGTTCTGGAGGCTGCAGCCGTTGCATGTAGTAAGGTGTCACAATGCTGAGCAAATTCGTCCCAGAGAATAGAGGAACTGGGACAGCGTCCTTTATTACATCCCCAGTATTGTTAGTCAAACCCACGAGGACTTGGACCGCGTCGTCGATGATGCTTGTAACGTTACCCATAGCCCTCCCAGAACTCAACAAGTTTGTGAAGTTGACGGTCAGATACAGGTCTGGCGTGCTATACTTGCGGAGCGATGCGTTGAGGATTCCACGATCTACATGTATTTCGTATAAGTGCGGCTTCGAGATGAGTGGACGCTAACTTGCATGGTCCTGGAGGGCCAAAGTTACTTCTACCGCATCGAAAGATCACTATTTCGAAATCGCCATAGTCTTGATCATAGAGAGACCGGGAGCAGGCATTCCCACTGGGGTTATCAAGCGGAGGGAGCATAGCTACACTGGCAGAGTCGAAAAGCGAGGGTGCAGTGGTATTACCCTCCCCTGCTCGTGTTTTCTTCCACATCTAATCCGATTTCAGAAATTTATGGGAGGATAGTACCGGTGACACTCCACCAAAGGAACTGACCGTTATGAGGTTCCATTCAAAAGGACTTGTCGTTCGGGGCCCTTCGTCCGCTTCAGTGTGCAGTGTCTTCAGAGGAGTTAATGCAAGCTCAGCGAGGGGTTGCCATAGAATCGCATAAACCCCTAACGCGAGCAGGATGATAATGACAAACAGCGTAAGACAGCCCCGTAGTCGCGATATAAAAGACGACTCTCCACTGCATTCAAAGAGAGGCAAGCTTTGATCAGGCTATGGCGCATGATACGTGCAAGGATAATCCAGGGTCGGACGTACGGGATGTGCTTTTCCCAAGGAACTCTGCCGAGTAGGGATTTGGCTCCGTACTTCAACGCCTCCGATGCAGTCCAAGATGGGGGCTCCTCCCTAGAGCCTTTCTGTTGAATATCGACTTTCGCCACCAACTGGGTTTTCCAATCCTCGGATAATAATACGTGTCCTATCTTCCATAAAAGAGCAAGAAAGAGTGTCACAGTCAAGCCCCACGAGGTGATGAACCAAAAGGCTTCGAGCGCCGAGTAGTATCGAAGCTGCCAGCCATTGTCTTTCATCTCGTCAAGCATATACCACGACGCATAGGTGGCCCCTGCACAAGCAATGAATGAGATTCAAGTGGTGTTCAGACAACAGGCGACGACTCACCGGCGCCTTCCAAGCTGATCAAAGTGACGTCGACAAATACTGGAACATGGATGATAGCATATGGGCCAAACGCACTGCAGAGGAATGAGGTCAGGCTCAGAGGATGACCTGAGATTACACCGGATCCGTACATCGTCAACTGATGAACCAAAACGACGCTAGACACCACTGTCGCAGCCTTATTAGCGCTGTTCCAGTATTGGTGTCCAGTAGCGGTGGAATATAAAAGGTCGACGAAAGATAACACCATGAGGCATCGAAGAAAGAAGAGGTGCATAACAGGGACAGTAAAGAGTCTGCGAAGGGAATTGGGTGGGAGAGAACGAGACATGGCGAAGGTGAAGGCGAAAGCGAAAGCGGCTAGCCTACCAGCGTCTTGGGAGATATAGTGGTCCAACCAATTGGCCTGATACAGTATAATTAACGCGGGGTTCTCTCGATGCAGATTTTAGACAGGTACTGGTGCGGTGGACAGGCTATCTCTCACCGACACGAGGCAATGGACGCAAAGCGGACCCGGTACGGTATAAACCCTCCGAAATACGACTGAACTCGCCAAACGTGCTCGTGGTACGCGTGTGCAGTATCGAATTCCACCCTCCTGAAGTGAAGACTTCGGTTCACAAAAGAACGATTCCGCGGCCCAGCCGGATATTGAGCAACAGCCAGGAGGTAAGCTGTCAAGGTGCTCGTCGGTCGTCGCTGGTGACATCGGGAACAATGAGGCATAAATCTACAAGACCTACCATGCTGAGCCATATGTAGGAGGGTTCCAACGTTGACCAAAGCCCTCAGGCTCGCTGAACCACGGCTCCGTGCACCTCTCTATTTCCTCGGAGTATCCTGTCCGGGCTGGTGTCTAGACGGTGGGATTCTCCTGAGCGACGGGTTCTGCGGCAGATAGTGGAGATACGGAGAGTGGTCGTTCGAAGATATCGCCTGCTCTGTGTTGCGCTTAATTCTCAGTGTAACGATCGCGATTTGAACCGGACCACCTATCAACCAGGTCAGCGCTAAGAATCATAAATTGGAGCCTCTCACTTTAACATTGGGGAATGGCGCAGTCCCCTAGGTTGTCGATATTGGTAGCCCCGCTCGCTCCCATGGGTGTTCGCTCCTGTGCTACTTCTACGCAGGCCACGACTACGCGAAGGGAAGGGGAAACGGAAGCGAGGTGACGAGGCCAGCGTCGCTTCCTCCGTCGTATCCGAAATGTCCTTGGTAGCGGTGAGGTCCTGAGGACGTATGGACAAGAAAACTGAGATCCGCGTATGACTATAAGGGAGGTCCTAATCCAGGCGTGGGGCTATCACAGTGGGACCAGCTTGAGGTGGATAGGCTAAGAGAAGGCACGGTCCAGCGCGGCCAATCAGGCGGGATAACAGTCAAGCAGCTATGAGAGACCGGGCTTGTAGATTGAATATTCAATGTCGAGCACAACAGGAGGTTGTCGGGGAGTGTGTGACTTGGGAGGTCAGGGCGATGGCCAAACCAGCGACGGCATTGAGGGGAGAGATGCGGATGGCTCCAGTGGTGAGAGTGGGTGACAAGATGGAGAGAGATTGATGCGCGACCTGATTGCTTCGAGCCATCTTGGATTCCCTTCGGTCTATCGCAGAGGAGTGATCTTAGCGCCATTGGAGGCAAAGAGCAGGCGCAAAGGTGGAGGAGAAAGGAATGGGGAAAGGACCAGAGAGTGGACTGGGCTTTCGTCCTTTGGGTGTATTCCTCCGTCGCTACCGGAAGACTGAAGACGAGTGAAACACCTGTCACAGGAGATGGTGGCTGTGGACAGGAGTGGCTTCAACGCACTCTAAGGCGACATCATAGATATACACCATTCCGTTGGGTGGGGATGCTTGAGGACAAGCCCGAAGTGTTGGACAGGAAAACGACAAAACGGTGGGAAGTACACACTCCAGCGGCTCACGACGGAGGGGACAATGATGGTGAGAGGGGCTGGGATCAGGACTGAGCAGATGCTCATGGGAGAGGTTGCGTGACGATATACTAGGATGAGATGGTGGCTGAGGAAGAAGCGACACCCGCGTTCAGTTTCAAAGTTGTGCTGAACCGCGCAGATTCGTGACGGGACTGATAAGCGCCCACCTGACCTGCATGTCATCCGCACCCGCAGTCCACTCCCCCAAGTGGGAATATACCGTAATATAGCAGCGAAGGTTAGCGTGTATAATAGTCGTGAAACGAAAGTAGGAGGTTCATACATGTGTAGTCAAATAAAACGAGAGCCGAAACACTTTTGTAAACCAACACTGTATACGCTGTACACAAAGCAAATGGTACTCGTCATCGTAAAAGGTCGTCGCAAAGTAGTCTGACATCACTTGTATAGTTATATGCGTCCCAGCAACTCGTCATCTACAGTAAGATGACCCTCGTTCCGAGATCCGCAACAGACCAAGGGAACTCGGGTCCAGGGCAACTCATGAACATCAAGGATGTCGGGATATCTAGGTGGTGTGCGAGAGCGTGGACGCTTGGAGGATCGAACGTTCCTTCGATTAAGAGCTGTGACAGTGAGATAAAGGGTCAGAACATCTGATTGTAAAAAGGGGGGAATGGCGTACGAGGTCTATGGTTATCTCCGGGAATGCTTCGTCTAGAACTGTGATCGAAGTAGACAGTGAGTCGTAGTACTGAGAGGCGTTGAGTTCAGAGACTCACTTTTAGCATTGGACTCCAACTCTGACGGTACATCCCCCTTCTCTGGCTCGTAGAAATGGACAATCTTTAAATGCGACGTCTCTTCGTTCTTCTGAACATATAAGATCATGTGGAACAGTAGATTTATCTATATCAAAGGAAACCCATCTCAGCCTGGACCCTCGTGCCGAGACATAGCCAATAACATACCTCGTCGCCCTTAACACAAACACACACCACCTGCACCGCCGCCTGCGCCTCCGTCCCCTCCACCAGGGCCTTGAGGTATACCGAGGACACAAGAGACCGAGAGCGACGCTATAGCCGCGAGAATCGAGAACTTCGCCATATCTTCCCTTCAATGATCAGCCCTCGAGTACGGTTGCAAAGACTCGAGTACAATTGAATCTGAGAGGAAATAATCGGAGGGAAGGAAGGGAAAGTGGGGAAGGAAAGGAGGAAGGCTACCACCTTACACGTTGTCTAGCCTACCCGCCTCTGCTTATAATCCCAGTGAGTGAATTCAATCTGTCGTTGGGGTACAGTATCACGAACTGGTGACAGATCTAAAAATAACCCTTGTACCGCGGTGAGGCGCAGGGTCCCGCAATGAATTGGGTGGTGAGCATCACGCCTTTCACGCGCAGACCTCCCTGCCAAGAGGAGCATTGCGGGTCGCCACAGGGTGAGGCGGGAACGTTGTATCTGATTTATCGACTTGGAAGGAGGCGAAACTTTCGGGCGCTTAATGTCTACTTGGGTTCTCCGCCGTGATCAGGACATGAGTCGGCAAGCCAGACTGCTGAGAAGCGACTATTCTTACTGATTCTTACTCTTACAGACTAGAAAGTGTACTGCAATATCTGGGTGCCTCTAGGATGCGACCCATGATGCAGCCTTTCATTGCCATGCAAACAAAGCGAAGCCATGATGAGCGCGAGATTTCCACGGTCCTCATGCATGAGTTGCTCATGGATCCATCTCCCGTTCATGAGTAGTAACCCATGCATGATATACCAAGTTCATGCAAGGCCTCGAAGCCTGGTTTTTGCTGATGGCGATCACCGAAATCGACGGCAATACGGGACTTCTGGAGCTGTAGTCCAAGCACACCACATTCATCATGTTCGTCTTGCGCCTCTGTTAGGACAGCCAGTGTGGTTTCACACCACGTTCCGTTAACTTCTACCCCTGTTTAGCACCACTTCTGATGAAGGTCTCGTCACGGCTCGCCCACGGTTCAAAGCGCGTACAACAGACGTTGTTGTACAAAATTCATAGGTGCCCGTCGCACGGTTTCATGGTGTGAAAGCACTACACCTCGACACCATTCCGTAGTCCGTGTTCCCTTCATTTTGGAGAAATGGGCGAACATACCTATGTCGGTCAATGCACGCTCGCAAACCCTCTCCTAGAGCTTTGATGAATGGGACAAGTTTCCCCGTTGGCGTGGACTGCCATGCCTCTCTCAGGCTATCGTCGCTCCTCCCCGCATAGGACCCGGAAAGGGCTCATGGGAACAGTTTTAGGCCTCCACCGTCGTTTTCGCACCATAGTAGATTCTCGATCATTCCGGCTTGCTTTTGAATCTTGGATGGTTCCCATAGGAACAGTCTGACTTAGTTTACTGACTTATTCGCACCAGCAATACCACCTCCCCCGAAGGCGGCCAGGTTGCGATCGAACACTACCGCAATTCGGGAGGGCACGGATAGCGACACCCGCTCCTAATACCCTAACCGTCCCTTGTCAACCAACGATTCAATACACCACTACATCAAAGTACTTCACATTGATTATACATCTTCCGTCGCAGTAGACTTAGCCACGGTCTACAAAGAACGTCTAGGGCTATCGAACAGTGATCAAAGCTTTATCAACAACATAGGGAGCGATACCCTAGCCACTGGTGTCCTTAGCTATACCGCACTTACGCTTCGTACGTGAACTGGAATGCTGAGCCTCAGCCTTCTTCCTCTCCCTCTCCTGGCGAGCGAGAAGTAAACCTGGCTCCTCCACCTCCTTTTGTGCCATGATGATCATACGATCCACGTGAACCCATTTGTTCTCGCACTTGTTGTGCAAACGTCGGTACATATGCGCTTGACGCGCCGCATATGCGCTGAGGCCTTCCGCATGCTCCGGAGACGCTGGTGAGTCATTTGACGACTCTACTTTGGCTGTCGCGCGTCGACGCCATTGATCCTCCTTCCACAAGAAAAACCGAAGCGTTCGGTTCATCTCTTCCCTCACAATGTTGCACCAGTGCCTGTCAGTTTTATCCATAACTTTGTGAGTTCCCTCTGCCGGGGGTTATCCATAATTTGCATTTCGGTCTGGGGCCCAAATCTGAGTGACATACCTTGCATAATTATGCAAAGTCGCAAAATCAACATTGGTGTTGTTTGGCAATGGCTACCTATTCCGGTAATGTGCACAGATCAAACATACAATCATTCAAGTTTCCGATAGCCAAAATATGTCGTATTCGGCCTCGGAAACAGCACCATGTGGCCTCAAATGAAAACAGATCATATATAGCGCCCCGCCCGCATTGTCCCACACCCGCCATACGCCTGGTAAAATGGAGGCGCTTGCGCCGACCTTGTGATGAGCGGCCGAGAGCAACGCGACGGCTCTGTATGTGACTGACGGTTCTTGATCGGGGGCCATGGGACCCGCCCCGGAGCACCGCGGGGCCCCCCGAAGGGAGGGGTGCGGTGCGGAGCGGGTGGGAGCTACCCATCAGGAAACAGGAGACGCGGTCCGCGAATGAAAAAAAATACTATATTTGGAAATAATCAACCATGGGAAAAGAAGAATGGCCTTTGCATAATTATGCAAAGCACAAGGCCACACGTCCGAAATGCGTTTTATGGATAACCCCCGCCAGATAGAACTCACAGTTTTATGGATAAAAACGTCAGCTACACCTCGCGGTCGCGCCTCCACGGTACGCACTCCGAGGGGCATCTTCAAAGCTGCACCATTGCGCTATTATTGGAGTCAAAGCAATAGCATTGTTTTCCAAAGTTCAGACCGTAACTTATAGAGTATGGCGAAAGTGTCAAAGGTGGGCTTCTTCCCAGTGTCCACCATAGAATGAAGTTAGTGGGAGCCCATGCTCAACCCACAGTGCATCTGTGGCTCAGCTGCCTTTTCTTCATCCACCTTTCCTCTCAAAAGCGATGGTGGGGGTTATTGTAGCCGTGTCACCGCCAATTCGACATCACACGATGATGCTTTGATTCACCTTGAGCGTTTGCCAGTCATTCCGAGTCCCATGGGTGGTGGCAGGGTGTTATCGATTTATCTTGTAATACCCATGATTCAACCATTATTATACCCTTGCACATAGCCATGCGCTAAAGCACTCAGAATGCACTATCCATCACTTTGGCACTCTCTCAGTGCTCGCACATGCCATTCTCCCAAAAACCAAGTTCAATTTCATTTCTATGTACTCTCCATGGAGAGCACACTGCAGATACGGCTCAGGGAAGTTCATGCCCCACCATAGAATAAATTTAGTAGAAGCCTGTGCTCTACCCGCTCCCCAGGGCTTACTTCACTCACTATCCTCTCATTCTCCCCCTTTCAACGCTGCTCAGATTCTTATGATTTATGTACATATTGGTCAGTTTCCCAAGACCTGTTGCCGTGCATTGGTCGCGCTATGATGGTTTGGGTTCCTATTGGGCGTGTAGTGCTTCCCATGGGCAGTGGCATAGTGGGACCTCACAGCACCCTGACGCACTATCCTCCAGTACTATATTCATTATCTCATCCTGCCCTCACCCATGTTGTTCCCCACAACACCCCCAGGCGGGCTGCGCCCGCGAGCTTGCCCCTGAGCGCGCTTCGCGCGAGAGCTTGCTTATATAATATTACATAAGCCAGGGTACCGTCCTCTCTTAATATTATAGATTGCCCCAGTTCAACCAGCACACAACAACCCACCTCATCCACAGTCCCCCTATCCCTCTGTACTCTACTGTAACACCACCCATTATGCCTCTCCGCACCAAGCCGGTAATGCTCTTGGCATGCGGCTAGTCACCATAACCTATTGTACACGCTCATTATATTCATTCATTTCTGAGTTTCAGCCATTAACCCGAAGTAACAGCATAACTGACTGTGGCAGCACTACTGGATCTCCGAGTCTTATTTGGTGTCTTAGTTCCGGACGATAGGCACCCAGATAAACACTGGTAAGAGAGTCAAAGCGGTATCTCTCATGATCAGCACGATGTCAATCTTTTCGAAGGTTCTCGCTGAATGCGCTTTGCCTTGGCTGTCCTTTAATCTACTGAGACCTCAAATATCAAGCCAGCTCAATGAGACAATTCACGAGATTGTTTTAGTACACCACGACAGGGAGATGAACGAAGTATGCGACTCAAGAGCGCGAGATGTCCGCCGCTGCGGCTACTATTTGTGACGAGGTCCTGAGCGAAGAAAGCAATAGATAAGATTGTGAGATAAGATATGTGCGCTTAGTCAGAACTACTAGCAAATTCAACGCCGCGCAGGGCGCTTTGACCGTAGCTCACCGTGTTTCCTCCAAACAACCATCATGACCATCACCGGTGACGGTCTCACCTACTATGCTGCGCGCCAAATGGCAGCCTACTTTTGTGAGTTATTCATGCTTTGCTGCTCAGGGGAAGGGGAAGGGTATACGACCAACACGTCACGCTGTTCGAAGCATGCCGTTATGTGAACAGCAGCTCCGACGGATGGAACGCTGTAGCTTCTGGCATCCGATAGTAAGGCCCAGAAGTGACCTCCAAGTTGCGGCACGTCTTTAATCTCTGGACGCGTTACTCAGGGCTCTGTCATGACCACACTGCGTCACAACTCTGACCCAGGAATTAGGTGGCCATCTGCTCGGCGCTTCGAGGCTTCTTTGAAACGGGCTTCTCTCCATGATTGGCCCAATCGATCGTCAAGGGCTTGGTGCCGGGAAGAGTCTCCGCCCATAGCATATCGATAGGCGACGTCAAGATAATAGATGCTAATCACCTCGCCCTCTACTCACTCCCTCGACACATCACACGTCCGCCACATCCAATGGATCATCCAAAGCAATGGGATGGGACACGCGGGGGCAAGGTAAGCCATAATCTCCCCTCCAAGGTCCGATGAGATGAAGCTTCATTGTTACAGAAGCATTCTGTTCATTACTTACCGTAGAATCGCGAAACGCTCTTTCATTGGGTAAGCAGTCGGATCACTCACCACCCTGCTCATGTTTCCGATAGATCTCAATGTCTAACTACTTAGTGAGCTTTGAAGAGGGGTGACAGCTCCCTAGCTGATTCATATCTGGGTCACTCGGTCATCATCAAGGATCTCATTGGCTTCACATTACACCCATATCAACAGTAAAGACGGTAATTCGAGTGCACAATGCGCGAAACACTGCCCCGAAGTCCGACCTGTTCAACTAGAAGACGTGAACTCCTCATTCCTCTCGTCTCCATTAATTTGAACCGCTCTATGAACAAGGAAGCGCGAACGGTGCACCTGAAACGGTTCTAGTCTGTTGCCGCACATCAGCACGTATATCGGGCTGAGCCCAATCTTTTGACACCGCCGCGCTTGGCTTCGTCGCTCAGCGCCTTCCTATTCGCTCGACTGCTCTCTGGTGCTCTGGGTTCACCGCTTCTCATGTCTGATAACAAAGAACAAGCTGATCCGGGCTTTTGGGGCTCAAATCTGGTGTCGCCCTATCTTCCCAAGGACTCGCATATCGTCGATTACACGATCGTCGCTCCGGGCCAACTCAAACGTCTCAGCGCTTTCCGCCGCAACAAAAACACACAATCTGCTCTGTTCTGTTAATCTCCGACCAGGACACGCTTATTCTGCGCCTATTAGCCTAAATCTACCTCCGAGAAAGGCGGTGTGTGCTTCATTCATTCATACACACCTTGAAGCCAAGATCTCTGGGCTTGTCATTGTCTGTGCGTTCTAGGCTCACGACTTGGCCCCCCTTTCACGTGTGAAGCGCTGCTTTTCCTTGCACAGACACGTTTGGACCTTCCTCGGCAATGCGGGGCGATATTCATTTGGCGTCGACGCCTATTTGACTGTCGTCATTACATCCCGTCATGATCACTTAATAGCATCCTTCGTTGCTGGTGTTCATTGGCAATGAATCGCACCTTTTCTGGTTGCTTCCGTCTTCGGGGCGTCTATTTTAGTCTGACAGAGCCTTCGGAACTCAGACCTCTTCACTGCCAGACGGGGGATTGTGGACCAAGGCAAAGGGTTCTTCCAGATCCCCTTGAGCCGGGGGACATCCCATTCCGTGTCAATGGCTGAGATCATTGGCACCGATGTCGGTGAGTAGCGCTGTGGTGTGTACACACTGAATTGAAAACAAGCTCCCAGCAATATCAGCTACGAGGCGCTATGCCGATGCTTGTGACAACCATTTTTTGCGCAGTTGGTCCCGTCTAATGCTCATAACTGGGCTAAACGATTTCCCGAAAGAAATACCTGAACCGACGACCAGTGGCATACTGTATGTTACGGCGAGAGCTGGTGGGCAATGCGTGTGCATCGCGCGCAGAAATGAGACACAATTTGCGTGGACTACGAATGAAGATTCATAACTGAGCTTCAAAATATATGTATCAACGCGGAAGCTCTCTGCCTACTTTCGCATTCTACCCGCGAAGGTAAGTTGTTGCACGGCCTGCCACGTTCCTCATGTTCCCGGGGGCTTCCAACGATAGAACGCTGGGCTGTCCTGCCGGAGAGCGCTCAAGTTGAGGTATCATAGACGTTTATAAACTGATCGCGCTCCGCCTGACCTCCCAACAGAAATCTACTCAGTCCACTTCCCAAGTACACGTTCCCCCGACGCTCCCCACTCCCATCCCTAGACACACGATCCTCTCCACCATGGCCAGCCACTCAAGCCTTGATATGCTGGTCACTTTCGCGCACGCCATTTGGGCCACGGGCGAGCAGGGCTTGCGGAATCTCGCGAGTGTCGATAAATTCGTCGGTGCTACGATCGATGTTATCTCGGATCAGGATTCCTACGGGCGCTTCCTGGACTGTCGTGACGGTCAAGCCCAATCGCTCGTCAGCTCCCTATACCTGGTACGCGATCATTTTTCACTATATTATATCATGTCTGACCTTCCGCCCAGGTACTCAGGACTTGTCCGACTCTCGAGCCACTTCAGCAGGCTCAATTGCGCAAAGCGCTGTTCCAACTGTGCTTGTCTGCGGATTTGCTGCCAACTGCGCTTCACCTCCCAGAAATCGCAGACGTTCACAGTATCTGCGAGGCTCCGAACGTCGATACGTATCAAGGTCGCTGTGAAGGTCGAGTTGTTTGCTTGAAGAAATATCGGTGTTACCAAATCAAGCCTGAAGAAGTGAGGGAGGTCAGTAGAATATTGGCTTCACAGCATATATGGCGCTGACGGAAATTGCACTCAAGATCATGGTGGCTGAGGCGACAGTCTGGTCAACTCTAACTCACCAGAATGTCGTTCCCTTGCTTGGCGTCGCTCACGGTGTGCAGGGTCCCAATGATCGCGCCCTTTACCTCGTCACTCCGTCCCTTCAGCATAGGACGATCGTTGATCATCTTGTGGCATCCCCGAACGCGAATCGATATCTGTTGGTCAGCATTCCGACATAACCAGGGTTGAACCGATTGATTGACTTACTGCCATTACCTTCTGCAGCTGAGGGACGTCATTGAGGGGCTTTCATATCTGCACAGCAATCATATAGTACACGGTACTATCAAGGGTGCAAACATTCTTGTTACCACATCCGGTCGGGCGTCTATCGCGAACGTGGAGCTCTCGGACATCGCTGCGGAGGATGATCCGACTTGGCCGCGGGGACCCTGGAAGCCTTCTCTTGGTTCTATCGCTTGGAAGGCGCCAGAGTTACTACTCGCCTTGCAGTCCGAGGGACCGATGCCCACTCCGACGAGGGCGTCGGATATTTACGCCCTGGCCTGCATCGCGTACGAGGTACGCGTTATGCCTGTTGTTCTGTCCCTGGTGCTGATTGGCGTTTTGTAGATCTTCACCACCCAAGCGCCGTTATGGCACATTTCCCCGCAAGCACGCACCATTGCTCGCGTTTATAGCATCATCGAGGCTGTCCTGAGTCGCGATGAGCGCCCAGCGAAGCCTGAGGGAGACTCAAGGGCCTTCCTTCAACATGGGCTCACCGCAGAGATATGGGCGATGATGGAAGGGTGTTGGAGCAGAGACCCTCTGCTTAGGCCGTCCGCAGCTGAGCTTGCCGCATTGCCTTTCTTCGCTAGACTTGTCGATGAGCGCCCTATGTCGGCTGACTATTAGCCATCTTTCTCCGATCTTCTCTCTAGATTTTGATTACTGACCGTCCCTTCCAACCGTACCCCCTTCTATGTGATGAATATCGATTTAATCTATCATGACTAGAGTCTATCTCTTCCGATTAACATTCCTCTCTTGCTAGTTTTCCTGAGACCTTTCGCTTACCTTAGATTTATAGTCTGGTATGAGTTTTTATACAAATGGAACGCTTCTGCACTCCGCACTACGTGCTCACGAACCCTGTTTGACGTGGTCGTACGGCCTGTCGTCGTGGCACTCGCCTGAGTAGATGGACTGTGGCAAACAACCTCGCTCTAGAGCACATTGCGAGCCAGTCAGCGCCCGGGATCGGTTCATTCTCTGCTCAACGGGAGACATTCAGGCAGTAAAACACCACCAAGGTCCGGCTGCCAGGCTAGGACAACGATGAGATAGTGGAGACGGAGAAAGTGTACTACCAGTAGCCATGCTCGGCCCTCCGGATTACTAGTACGCTGATGGGCCATCACTAAGTAATCGGCGCATCAAAAGTAGAACTCAGCCTGTTGCGCTTTGACTTCGAGGTTCCTCTTTTCCCATCGTGACCTTCGCCCGTGCTCTGCGGCAAATGGCGATCGATCCACGTGAGTGCATGAATTCCTGCTTCTGGGATATCGAAGGACCCACAGTTGACTTGTCACACCGTTTGAAACGTGCAGTATCAATAATAAGCGCTTTCTGAAGAGCTTATTGAACGATGCTGCTTCTGCCATCCGATAAGCCCCAGAAGTGACACCCAACCCGTTGCATGTTTTTCACCCTCTAGATTCATTATCCAGTATTGGAAACATGCTTTCGAACACGAGTCTGCCCTGCCAGCGATACCGCATCGTCGTTTTCCTGATGGCTCAGAAGTGAGGTTTCCATCCGAGTCTCAGCTGCTACAGTAGGCGCCTGGTGCTGCCTCATCTAGATTTCTCGTTTTAAATGTGCGCCTCAGCACAACTGGTTACGTCGGTCGTCGCAAACCTCGGAATACTTGAATCCGGCTGAGGTTCTATTCACAGCATCGTTATCGATCGCCTTCTTGCGACGTCAAGATCATAGATGCTAATCACCTCGTCGACTACTCACGGAACTCATCACACTTGCGCCACACTTACTAACGCAACTTCCGGAACAATGGGAAAGGACATGCAGGAGCAGGGTGAGTTCTATTGTAGAACACCCATTGTCCGATGGGATGAAGCTGCCCCGTTTCAAGCGAGTTCTGTTCATTACTTGCTGTCGAAACAGGAGACGCCCCGACGCGCGGCGAGCACTCCGACTACTCACCACCCTGGTCTCGTTTCTAACAGGCCTCAACTTCTGACCAGAGGGACATGAACAGAAATGACAGCTCTGGCATGTCTACTCATATCTTCGTCACTCCGCCACCATCATGCACCCCATTGACTTCAAATTAGCCTCATAGTTCCAGCAAGGGCGATGCTGAAGCAAATGGAATTCGTGTAACATCCAGAAGTCCCACTTGTTCGTCAGGGGCTGCATGAATCCACTCATGCTCGAATCTCTTCATTAATTCCAGCCTACCTACTCATGGATGAGGAAGTGCGCTATGAAGCGAACGTTCTAATGGTCTGGCATTATACACCAGCACATTTTGGGTCGAATTGGAGACCAATGCGACGCCTCACTTTCTCGTGTCGCTTGGCTTCCTCGGTCAGCGCCGCTCTGTGTCCTCGGCGGCTCTTCTAGCGCTCTAGCTCCACTGCTTGTCATTTTCAACAGCAAGAGGAAGGCGAACTCGATTGTGGCGGTTCGAGTGTGGAATAAATCTCCCCAGAGGCTCGACGTCTGCCGCAATGTGATTGTTCCAGAACGATAGCGTCCAGCCAAGCGGTCCTCGATACTTTTTGCGCTAAACAGAATGCGTGTGGATTTCTCCCAATTTCCGACAGAAGATCCGCGTATTAGACGAATAGGCGACCCGCGAAAGGCGGAGTCGTGCGTCATTTTTCATCCCCTTGGTTCGAGGTTACTGGATTTGCCAGTCCCCGACATCTGTCCGGCCTGACTTGATATATTGCTCCCCATTCATAGGTGGGGTTGCTGCTTTTCCTCACGCTAACATTTCTGGGATGCTCTCTTCGATGCCAGGCGGCATTCATTTGACGATGCCCGTTTGGCCATCGCCCCATGCCATCCCGTTATCTGATCGCATATCTCACTGCTGTTGTACGATGAACTGCACCTTTTATGGCTATTTCTGTCTCCCGAACGTTATTTTCGGCTTCGAAGAGTCGACGGATCCAAGACCTTCTCACTGCAAGGGATGGCCATACTGGGTGTTGTAGCCAGGGCGAGGGGCCATTCATATCTTCCGACAAGACATCCCACCACGTCGCTCAAATTGTTGTCATTGCTACCGGTGGGCGGCACTGTGGTGCTTGACGATGCTGTACACTTCGAATTGCAGATGAGAAACTAACGAGTGATATACATGAATCGTGCTGGTACTTCCGCTTCATAAAAATCTTCGTCGCTTACAAAATCGGGCTCCTCGAGTACGCACATCTCCTGGCTCTGTTCCCGAGACCAGAGGATTTCCCAAATGGTATGTCTGATATCCGTAATGGTATGTTGAAAGTCGCGGTGAGAACGACGCGCGAATGTATTACTGAAATGAAGAGTCGCGCTATGCGTGGGCGGTATCTGTTTTCATAACTGAGCCTGAACGTGAATGAATCGAAATGGAAGTTTCCTGCCCTCACTCGTGCACCCGCGAGCACGATGCTTTCCTCATGTTCCCGAAACTTTCCCTCCGACAATACAGCGTCGGGGCATTTTTCGCGATGCGCTTGGAGCGAGGCACTACGGGGGTCTATAAGTAGTAGTTGCAGCCTGCTGGCCCCTACCTCACCACCTCCAGCCATTCACAAGACTGCCCTCTCCATCATGTCCACCAACTCGACCCTTGATGCCCTGGTTGCTTTGGCGCACGTCATCGCGGTTACAGGCGAGCAGGACTTGCGCCACCTTGCAAGCGTCCAGAGATTCGTCAGCGCTGTGAGCGACGTTATCTCGGATCAGGATGCATCTGAGCGCTTCCTGGATTGCCGTGACCGTCAGGCCCAGTCGCTCATCAATGCCCTTCACCTAGTAGGCGCACTCCCTACGCATAGTCGATCACGTCTGACCTGTGGCGCAGGTACTCAGGACTTGCCCTCCTCTTGAGGCACTTCAGCAAGCTCAATTGCGGAAAGCGCAGCTCCAACTGTCTCTGTCCGCGAATTTGCTGCCAACTGCCCTTTACCTCCCAGAAATCGCCAACGTTCAAACTCAGAATATTTGCAGGGTTCCTAATGCCGATATATGTCGAGGTAGCTGCGAAGGCCGAGCCGTATGCTTGAAGAAGTATCGGTGCTACCGAATGCGGCCTGAAGAGGCACGGGAGGTGAGTGAATGATTGCTTCATCGCGAATGCGGTATTGACGGAAATTGTCTTCAAGATCACGATGGCTGAGGCTACGATCTGGTCGACGCTAGTTCACCAGAACATTGTTCCCCTTCTCGGCGTCGCTCAGCACGACGTCCAAGACCCCGGTGACCTCACTCTTTGCCTCGTCACCCCGTTCCCCCAGCATGGGACGATCGTTGATTACCTTGCGGCATCCTCAAGTGCTAATCGATGCTTGTTGGTCAGTATTTTCGGTATGACCGTCTCAAGCGCTTTGATTAAAATTCTGTCATTGTCGAATCGTTGCCTTCCGCAGTTGCGAGACGTCATCGAAGGGCTTTCATATCTGCACAGCAATCATATAGTACACGGTACCATCAAGGCTGCCAACATTCTTGTCACCGCATCCGGTAGGGCGTCTATCGCAAACGTGGGGCCCTCGGACATCGCTGTGGAGGATGGTCCGACTTGGACTCGAGGTCCCTGGGTGCTTTCCTCATGCTCTATCGCTTGGAAAGCACCAGAGTTACTTCTCGCCTCGCAGTCTGGGGGATCGATTCCTGAGCCGACGAGGGCGTCGGATATCTACGCCCTGGCCTGCGTCGCCTACGAGGTACGCACCGTATCTGCTATCCCGTCCCTGGTGCTGATGGTCGATTGCAGGTCTTCACCAACAAAGAGCCATTCTGGCACTTGTCCCCGCAAGCAGGCTCCATCTTCCGGGGCGTCTATAGCATCAACATGGCGGTCTTGAGTCGTGATGAGCGCCCAACGAAGCCTGAGGACGACTCGGAGGCCTACCTTCAGCATGGCCTCACCGCAGAGATATGGGCGATGATGGAAGAGTGTTGGAGCGAAGACCCTCTCCTGAGGCCGTCCGCAGCTGAGCTTGCCGCATTGCCTTTCTTCACTAGGCTTGTCGATGAGCGGTCTATGTCGGCTGACTATTAGCCATCTTTTTCCAACTCTCTCTTTAGGTTTCGACTACTGACCGTCCCTGCGCACTGTACACCGTTTTAATGAATCTCGATTATAACTAGAGCCTGCCTCTTCCGATTAGTGTTCCTCCCTTTCTGTATCTCTTCGACGCCGCTTACCTTAAATTCGTCGTTTCGCCTAATCTAATTTGTTTTAAAATTGTCAACCCCGCGCTACGTGCGTAAGGACCCATTCGAGACGACTGTGCCGTTGTGGGATTAGTCCGAGTAAACGGGGCTGTAACAAAGGGACCCGTGCTCTTGGAGCTCGAGCGCGTAGAGAACCAGTTTCAACTCCAAGAACATCGCTCAGGAGGTAGTTCACTAGTTCCCCCCTGCTTTGCGCTAAGGAGACACCAGGAGTAGATGCATAGCAAAAGGTACCCTCGGACGAGGAGTAATCCCAGTTGACCAGGGTATGGCCAACTTGAAGGATGAGAGAATGGAGAAAGCAGGAGAACCCGCACTTGCTGGGCCCGGGAAGCAAACAACGCCGACAGCGTCAAATCCAAACATGCACAAGCTGCGGCGCGTCCACG
>JANDKE010000734.1:0-20796 GCA_027627275.1 Coprinellus aureogranulatus | reverse complement strand
ACCTGGGTTGGGCTCCTGACGGGCTCCCGACCGATTTTTTTCTGATGGTAGAGTCGACAAATGCGCTCTGTAGTGTTCGTGTTGGGGGTTCGAGGTCCTCCCAAGTCCTGTGATCGCGCAGTGCCCAATGAAAGGAGTGTATTAACGTCAAACGATAGCGAAGAAACGAAGACGGTGACGACGAGAGCGTGAACGGAACGACGAGGAGAACGACGAGAGCGACGAGACGTGGGCGACGACGACGTGGTAGTACGATGGTTCTGGATGAAAAAGTGACCTACGGAATCGTCCGAGAAGAACTGTGGGCGTCACGGAACTCAGAAATCCTATCACCGAGCCTAAACGATAACCCGTTCGAAATAGGGGAAAATATGCCCATCCCCGCTCAGGGGCGTTGGGATCTCCACACCAACATCGCACGCAGAATTAGTATTCCTACAACCCGTTCTGAGTGTTTAACACGGAGATCGCGTCAGAGTGTGAGAGCTCAGGTCTTTGATGAGAGAACGAGGAAATCGGAAAGCGATTGCTCACAAGCATGGAACCCCTCTGAAACGACAGAGGAATCTCAAGTCTAGGATGTCATCGAGTGTGAAGTCCCACTCTTCCGTGTGCGAGGCAGAAAAAACTCAGGTAGAAGCGAAACACGTCCACAGAACATCGGTAACAATTCCAGATTATCTGTGCCAGAGCGATTTTCCTTTGTGATGCGACGTAATGGCCGCAAACACATATGGGATCTATAGTTCGCGTCGGTGTGAGCGCGAAGTACACCATATGAAGATTGTTATTGCCACGACGGAGGTGCTTTCACGACGAGGCTATCATGACTTGAGTGGGAGAGACATTTGACTCGCGAAGGGTGTGCTCACCCCTGAAGGACGGTCAGTGCACTCGGCGACTACAGTACGAAAGAATATCGACGAGACTTCAGGGACGATGATCTGAAGTCCTGTCGAGCATGACTCACGTCCAAGATAAAAACCAAATACCCAACCCCGCTCAAGTTCAGAATTCAGTCGCCCCAGACCCGATTGGACGACAGTCGCGACACACAGCTACTCATGCATCCTAATTCACTGCACTCCGGCAACTAAGAGCACTCCTCGTTGAGGCTTGAAATCAAGCTCGGGGAAGGGCTGCGGGGACGCGGAGTGGACGTGGAATGAATGAAGGAGGAACGCGTGAAGCACACTGGCATGGAATCGTCCGCGGGTAAAGGACCAAAATGGAGATAGAGGAGTCGTATCCGAAACGGTGTGTAAGAGTTAGTAATGTACCCCATTGATTGTAGATTCCTAGGTTCCAGGCGGACCCAGATCAGGTGGTAAGAACCCGAAATCCAGCATAAACGAGGCTGATAATTAACCAGCTCACAGCGTTCGTCCACGAGTATCCCAGGCTCTAGCATCCACCACTATGGCGGCAAGCCTCGCATCGGGAACTGCAGAGCAGACCAGTACCGAGTAATATATATTGTCTCGCGATGCCCGCGCGAGGGATCTCAAGTGAACGTTCCTAGAGCAGCTACTGCCAAGCGTTGAAACAATCGACTCCTCTCCCGTATCAGTAGCATATTCCCGGTTGAGAAATGGCGTTTTGCGTTTCCGTGGCCAGAAGGGACTGAATCGTGTCCGAAGACATCTCCGTAAGTGCTTGGCAGAGCCAGTTTGAGTTCGTTGTGAGAGTACTCCCGATTAGGGTTTTGTCGNTNCGGGTCACCACANNGTTCGTTCTCAGACGATTCTGCAGGTTTGTCTTGTCATTCACAACCATCGCACCACTACCTCGTCGTCCACGTCTCGTCGTTCTCGTCCTTCCCCTCGTCCTCTCACTCGTCCTCTCGTCGTCACCGCCTACGTTATTCGCTCTCGTTCTACGTTTGATACACTTTCTTTCCACCGGTCACCGGGCGCTTGTTGGACTTGGGAGGCCCTCGAACCCCTGCGCAAGAACTACAGAGCGCACTTAGCGACTCTATATCGTCGTGTAAGCCTCCAGGCTACAGTTTGAGGGAACCTCAAAGCAGGTGACACCCCGCCTACTGGAGCTCCGAACACATCGAGTACGCCAGACGTTTCATCTATATCAGACCCACAACGGAGGTCTGCGCGATGTCCCAGGTCCACACGGGAGGGATACAGAGCGAGTGTAGACGTCCTAGGAATAGACGACGATCGAACTAGATACAACAGACAACACCGGACCAGAGCAGATGTAACAGGCACGGATGGCATTAGAGCCCAGACCAGACGGGGAACCCATGACGAGCGCTTGATACACCTCAGCTCGAGCAGGAACCCCTGAGCCGCAGGAAACCTTCAGAAGTGCGATATACAGAAGGGATACTGTGAGGGAGTGTTGTGCGAGGTCAGACTGGGCCAAGGACATGGTGGGAGTCGATTCAGTGACAAAGCAACGACGAGTCCAGAGAGATCGTCTTGATCAGATACTGGAGTGTAAACGCCCCGTACTCCCAATAGATACCCCTCCATTCGGTGATTGAGAATAGAACATGCCATTTATCGAAATGCACCCACCTTCTACCTGGACGCATTCCAGAAACCATACCGGTACCCCGATCGCCGCATCTAGACATACGTGCGATTGAAATGTATCGCTAACCAGGAAGATAGTTGACGGACAAGGCCTCCGGCAGTCCGAATCCAACCTCAGATCGCCCATGGTGCGGCGCAAGGATAACCCCACCTGCTTGTGCAATTGGGATTCGACTCGGGATTGTTTGGTGAGTCCGAAATCGATTGAGTCTGCAGTATGGCAATCACTTCAATGAGCTGGAGGAGCAGACAGGAAGGACCACTAGGTCAGTGCACTTGGAAATCACTCCTCATCATACCAATCACGACCGTGTTATCCACCACCTACTACCACACATCAATTGCGAGGGATGCCCGAATGCCCAGCGCAAAAGATGTTGGAGGTGAGGGTAGGAGATCCCGTCGTGATCGGAATATGAAGGAGCGACCTTGCCGTATACGACCTCTCAGTTGAGTTGAAGCCACTTTGTGAGAAGCAGCCGGAGAAGAGGGGTACACCTACAAACACACATTGACCGACCGTCAGTCGATGAAGACAGAAGAAAGCTTTCGAGAGGACGCACCTCTTACCCGTCCTGCCCATCTTCCCCATAGGCGCAGGTCATACCCCAGGAGCCCAAGAGCCTACTAGCTAGTAGACGTCTCGCTGTTGATTCATTCGAGCGAATCTTCCGCAGGGAGTGTTCTCCAAATGAACGAGATGACAGCACCCAAGGTCTACGCAGTCGACAGTAACGCGTTACGCGCTTTAGGTGATATTCCCGGCCGATATCAGCTGAGGACATTGACCGCAAAAAGCGCAGAAGCCGACTCCAAAATTCGACGAGGCCCAGAGGTGTAGAGAGAGAGCGGGGTTAGGTGAAGATGGTGGTACGGAAGAAAGAAGACGATTCACGAATCGATGGCTTATCACCCCGAACTCCGGCTTTCCCACATAGGCACAAACAACAGCACGTGCTCAGGCCCTCAACTTTTCATTGGACGGGGAATACCGATAGCCTCAGCAGTACGTAGCACCACGGAGAGCCCTCAAATGGTTGGAATGCTAAGCAGACTCCGCGGAGAGTGCATAATTCTCACACAGTTGCATCTTCCATTGAAAGAATATATTTTGCCATGAAATCCTCGACCACAATCCTGATGACTAGTCCTGCCTCGACTATCTGGTATCACTTGAATTCCGTCGTTTGCGCTGATATCCTCACTGGCAATGTGTTGCGCTATATCAGTACCTTCAGACGTGGACAGAAGGTGGATATAACACGTACATTGACCGAGAAGATCGGGAAGGGGCCGGATACAATCGAAGCATCATATCGTCAGGCAGGGCACAGCCTAGAGGAAGGCGGAAAAGACTACCAACAATCCGCAGGCCTGTGGTCCGAGAGGGTCTTGCACATTTGAAAGAATCCAAGCGATCGTCATACAGAGTGCTTCAGAAGCTGTGTTCAGTGCCAGGTTGAGCGAAAACCTGCGGAATATGACTGTTAGAGTGCGCCAGGCGTGATGTAGTGCATAGTTCATACGGTGTTAGGGGTGGTCTACGCCAATTATCGGGCGCTAAACCCAATCTCGAATCTCTCCCTCACTCATCATTCTACATCAGTGTCGTATTTCCATCTAACCGCGACGGCACCCCTCGCATAATTTGATGTCGATGAGTTCTAGGTGCATGCATCAGCAAAAAACAGGTCCCGCTACCTAGCTTAACATTGAATACAATACCGGCCATCCAATAATATAAACGCCATAATGGTGGTGTACCACCAGGGGCTGAATTGCGAACATATGCGCCAATATGGGTAAGATGGTATGAGATGGCGAGGATGGTACACTCAACCCAGTATGGTATGAGATGGGAACAACAGTGCGAAATGGCAAAGCGTGTTATCACGGCCTGGGTGTGGTCCCGCATACTCCACTGCCAGGCATGGATAGGTTAGGGGTTTCCCCCACATTTTATCGACAAAGCGAATGAGCATTATCATGATAAACTACATATCACAAATGTACAGCTACGATGGAGCGAGCGGACTCTCACGCAGTAGGAGCAGGATGGAACAGCGTCGCAAGGGAGGGGTAATGTATGAGGAAAACACGGACATTGGCACTTACGCGCCAAGCTAATCTGCGAAAGAGATATTAGTGTCCGGATACGGTAAGGTGAATCTTCCCGAACTCACTAATTGGGCGAACGACGCGTCGAACTTGCTAGATTTTGGACGCTACTCAACGATGTGCTACCCAAGATGTCATCCTCGGGGCCACGAAGATATGTAAGGGCCCACATTCGATAGAGTCGGACAGTGACACGTACCTTTCGACTCATCCCATTTCGTTCTCCCCGTCTATTCACAATCTCTTCATTCTACGTGCTACGGCAAGGCGATCTCAAGAAAGATGTGCCGGGGCGGCGCTAGGAGGTGGTATATGCAGGGTGTATTAGGCGTTTTGGGGGAATCACCGTCGATGAGGCGTTCTGGCGGTGGAAAGCGGAGGAGATGGTGGGGGAAGGAAAGCAAGAAGTGCGAGACGCAGCGCGTTCCCAACTTCCCATGTGTGACGCGTGACGTCACGCCGCGGGAATTGCCGAGGACAGGACGCGCACGTTCAACATCCACTTCCTTAAAGCACGCAAAAGTTGTGTAGCTCCTACTCCGTATAAGCAAAGATTGACAGGTTATTCTCAAACAGTATACAACCTCTATCCCTCTTTCACGAAGTCCTCACCACCCATCCTGGCCAGTGGCTGACCATGATACACCATATTGACGAGTCATGCGCGTCACCATCGCATACCATTTTGGCCGCTAACCTATCATACCCTCCCCATAGTGTGAT
This sequence comes from Coprinellus aureogranulatus, assembly GCA_027627275.1. Classification (NCBI taxonomy): domain Eukaryota; kingdom Fungi; phylum Basidiomycota; class Agaricomycetes; order Agaricales; family Psathyrellaceae; genus Coprinellus; species Coprinellus aureogranulatus. The sequence continues at coordinate 15,397 of JANDKE010000734.1, read as the reverse complement.
GAGTACGGCCCCCTTTGCCATTGCGGTATGTTTCCTAACATCCCACGACATTGTGATAGGTACATGGCCGCTACCATCCCATTATTGTATTGGTCTGCCTCGTCGCACCACTCATGGTATGCCGAGGTAGCGACCCAGGGTTTTTACTGATGTGGGTCACATCGATAGACGCTTCCCGAGGAGAGAACTTTGTACTTCGATCACAGCGGACAGCAGTGAACAGCCTTACGTCAATGGAAAAACAGCCAGCCTGAGATATAAATAGGCCTTCACCGCCTCGGCGACGAGTGCAGGGGTCTACATAGCGAGCCCAAACTCTGATCTCTCATCATCGCAAACCCAGTACAAGAAGGGCAGCTTGTGAACCCTTCTTGCTTAGTAGGTAGGAATATCGATGCAACCCGTTTTACTTGTAAACCTACTTGTAAGACACGCAGCATGCTGCGCACATGTCGCATTCCGCGTTCCACTAGTATGGACTACGAAGCTTAACGTACATAGAAGCGTGGTGTGGGAGGCGCGTTAGCGCCGGTGCTCTAAACGCGTTTCGTCATCGTAATAAAGCAATGAGGAACCTCCTCGTTGAACGCGGCAGAGCGTTGGGTTCTCAAAGACGGTACACGGTCCCCACGTCCATCTAGCCGCTGACCAAATTGAAGTACTCGAGGGGGTGCAATCGGAACACCAATATCTTCTATGAGGGCAAAGGGCAAATAAGCGGCAAAGAACCCTCTTTCAGAAGCTGAACAGAGATACCTGTCATCAAGAAGTTGGAGATCCAGTGGTTACCGTAAAATCTCAGAGGCAGTATAAGTGAAAGGTATCCGAGCCTTCCATGCCAAGCACATCGATCGCAGATATGTCTGACTCCATACTCGAGGATTCGTGGTATTTCCTCCAGCGCCAGAGAATCGACGTGAGCATAGGCCATTTGACTGCATCACCATCGGTTGACAACGTCTACGACAGCACTTTGAAGGTACCGCCGCCCGTTCGCATAGTACTCAAATCGTGCTCACCACTCTGGGCAGTGGCTTTGGCAGCTACATACGTGCGCGCGAACCCATAGCTCAATCGTACTGCGACCCCTAACTCATTGTTTACAACAGATATACCATTGTATCACTACAGCTGAAGAAGAGGTAAGATCATCTGGATAGGCTTGATGTTGGGCTGGTGAATGAAGCTTGCTTATGATGGTCGCGATAGGTAGAGCACATTTGGTCAAGGCGAATTTCCCTCGGAAGTATCCTGTATCTCCTCCCGCGATACCTACCGATAATCAACTACGCCGTGGCATTCCCCAGTACGTATCCCGCCTTCACATTTCCGCATTACTGGAGTGAGTGATCAACATCTCGGCCTACTCAGATGCATGGAAGGAACCTGGGGGTCATTACGGCCTGAAGGTACGTGTCAGCCGGATCCCTCACAATTTTCGTTAAGCAATCACTAGACGTGTACACTTTTGCATATACTCTACTGGGGTATATCCTTCGCACGCAGGAGAACATTTCCCTCACTGAAACGACCAACAATTCTAGGTACTTACAACCTCGCAATTGTGAGCTCAGATGGTGCGTCCCTTACGTATCTCCTTCACTGACAAACCCTGATCAGAGTCGAATCTATCGATGCTTGCCAGCTGTCCTCACTCTTTGCATCTACGCTCTCTCCGGGGGTGGAAAGCTATCCGGGATCCTTCTATCAATGGTCTACATTGTACGTCGCATGGAATAACCAGAAATGCACTCACAACAATCGGACGACGTCGATCAGGGATTTGCAGCATCGATCCTGGGTATCTACGTAATGAAGGTGGTTACTGGGTCTTACGGTGAGTGTGCAACCAATTTCGGGAAGTTTCATGTTACCTACCAGCCCCTGCGCAGATGCTGCCTTCGACAGCCTCTTTTCTGCCCTCGGGTACGTGTGCTTGAGGGAGCCGCGGGATCTTGGTAGTAGCAACAAGACTGGAGTCGCAACTGGCGTCCTTTGGTTATCTTGGAAAGTTGGTCGGTATCATGCTCCGCTGTTGAATGGGAAACGAAGCTGATCTGTACCCTGTAGTTATGTTTACAATTGCACTTTCCGTAATCGTAGTTCGGTATCGGAGACAGAACCACTCTTTGATAGCCTCAATCCGGAAGGACGGGAGTGCTTACTTCCTAGTGACGTTCGGTGAGTGTGACCTCCCAAGAAACAAAATTTACAGTGAACGTACTCACAAAGGCCTAGCTATACGGTTGCTTGGCGGTGTCCTCTCCCTAACTCCAACTTTGGTTCGTCATTTTCATTACTTATGATGACAGGTCCATCTCAGTCCTGTCATTCTCTAGTGGTCTGTACAAGAACTGTTTCCAGTGTAAGATAGAACCATGCACTCGTCAGCCACCTCAGCGGGGGACTCACCACACACGTTAAGTCTAGACCTATTCCTCGCGCCAGTACTGTCGACCGCCCTTCTCCTGAATCTGAGGAAGGCAGAAAGCCCCACCACCCAAGCCGTAGTATCCAAACTCGTATTTGGCGGGGATACGCAGAGTGGAGGTTCTCGTGACGAGTTTGGGTCATCATTGGCCCAGGACGAGGAACAGATGCCACCGGGAGACGGTAATAACACATCCAACGACATAGAGAAGTCCATCACTACCGAAGAGAGCCATACCGCCCCCGTGAGTAGAGTAAAATCACGCTGCAAATAGTTGTGTATTCCCGTTGCGTTCTTTCGGATAGACAGTTCCATATAGAAGTAGCCATGCGTAGTGGACCACGCTAATCAGTAGAGGAGGCATGCACCTGCACACTCCGTAGGAGTCGGGAACGATTGTTCGGATTGCGTTCTCTCGAGGACTAGTACTTCCTTAATGGGAGGAAACGTGTCGCGTCTTCCGGGGCTCCCAGTGGAATTTTCGAATCTTGGCTTCCGCGCACACTCTATAGACGCGACGAGGCTACATAGCTAGTATGCTAGTGAACATACGGGTTTGTTCGTCTCAAGCTAGTAAATCAACAGAATCATAGTGCCCTTGAACGCATACTAGGGATAATCCTAGAGCAGGAATCAAGTACTGGAGCTTAAGCACTACTGCCTCGTCCGCCCACTTCTAATTCGTAGATCTAGCCATCCGCCCAACAGAGTCAATACCAAACGTTTAACGAACTGGGTGAGAAGACTAGCTGTGGATGAAATAACAACGACAATATTCCCTTTCGTGAATCCCATTGTCCGAACCTCAGAGAATTGGTCTGTCGAATCACATATATAAAATGGCACGCTTCAGGACAACGCACGGCTGAGATCCAGCTTGGGATTCCCGGCAGGATAGGTAAACAGTCGAACACATTGGAGGCCCCGCCGCACGAAGGAAGAAGAACGACTCCTCGATTTGAGGTCTATCGAGAAGTACGAGGGACAGCCAGCGAAGTAGTTTCCACTGCTAGAACCTCCGACGTTGTGAACACGAGAGGATACTCCAGAATGGTCGACCCAGGCAACCCAGCCGAAAGATCCACTCGCGCAATTGCAAGTGCTGTTTTCGCGGATGAGATAAAGCCGAGATGATCCAGGAGGGGGATCCACCGCGCAGATCGACAAGAGACTATATAGTTCAGGACGTCATCGTATAGGATGGGCTTCCTACCATAGAGACTTGAACTAGCGAAGAAAGAGGCTGGGAGGTGCGAGAACAAGGATGCGCACGTTTAAACAGAGTTCAAAGGTGCGCCTTGGAGCATGTTGAGGGCCAGGATATTTGACCAAGTCCGAAATACGAGGCGACATATTGTTTAGATGGCCTACACACAATTGCATCGTCAGGTTCCACGAGCTATAGGTGACTGGACAGCCGGCATAAGATATCTGCGGACGCATTGATCCTCGATATTATCGACGAGAAAACCCATCTGGAAGGTCCCCTCTAAAGGATTCCCTCTTTGCGGATGGGTCATAACCTCGATGTCATAAACAAGGATCGGCAGCAGCGCGGATGCACCAAGTTTCGAGCCCTGAAGAAAACCCAGCACCAGCAGCGTAAAGGTTCGACAGTCGACGTCTACGAAACCAGCCCAAGGTACTCCAATGGCCAGTCGAAGGTCTACTACCGCAAGTCCGACGCTATCGACAACTGAGGAAGCGGGGTAGTCCCAACGACCGAGATAGAATGCTTGTAGGACGGAATAGAGGTAGCATGTAGCCGTACGCACCAGGGATCCGTTTCCTTTATCTTATGGTAATGACCAACGTAATGTCCGACATCCGCGAAAGCCTTCGACCCCCTGGTGAGCGACTGAGTTACCCGTCGGAAAGGTGAACTCTCAACTCCGATCGGAAGAACCTTTGAGCTTCACACTGGGGATCATCCTCAGTAAAAAGGGAAAGTCACCGCTGAGTCGCGGGAAATGGACGAACTGGACACGGCCAAGTCAAATGTGACTAAACTTCAATTTTCATTTTGATCTTGTGTATTCGAAGTCACCGTGAGTGTACAAGGGTCTGATCTCCTCCCTGCCTCCTGATTGGCTACCTGGTCGCTCAACCGCAATACGCTCGCCTATCCTGGATATTGCCCTAGCTTTTTCGTTGATACATCGCGCACTCGGGTGGATACTAAGTGGAATGGTGATGTGTATTCCTTTAAACTATAGCTATACGTAGGATACTGTAACACTCGATGCTACCGATGTCTACACTACTCTGCAGCTACTACACTGGACGACTGGACAGAACGGAAAAACGACGTTACTAGATTCTACTTGTACACAGAGCGCGCGCTTTGCTCTACGCCTGTGACGTGAGCCCCTGCGAGCCTCGCCTCCGACGGCAAAGCAGCCGCTATATCACAGCGGACTTGGACTTGATTTCTCGCAAACGAAGGGTTACTAAATGCCCTGTCTGTAAGAAGGTAGTGAGGAAAGAGGTGTGTGACGAGACTGCCAAAAGGACGCACCACTCTTGGACCCGGATATACCTTGAAGTTCATTGGCGAAGTCGATGAGCTGGCAAGGAACAGGTGGCGCCTATAAAGGAAGTGGAAGAAGAAAGAAAGTCAGTGCGGTACCCGATAGCCAGTACAAGAGCTAACCTTTAGGATGCTGAGGGAGGGGGACATAAGTGGGAGTCAGTCATATTTGGGTGAAGACACGAAGGGCGAGAGGGAAAGAGTCGGGGAACCCGAAGCATGACTAAAGTCGCAGCTTTCGATCTCCGCCGGATGCAAGATGCTCTGAAAATCGCTAAGTCCAAAACGAAGGGCTATCCACCGAGTTGCACCCGATGGTGACTTCGTCGCGCAATGCTAGCGACCTACTTGGTGTCTTGACAGTGACTATGTCGGCGGGATCAAAACCCAAATGATGAGGAACTCCGCCATTGCTGATGCTGTGACCAGAAAGCGACCAGCGCGACTTGGAAGTGACGATCCCGTGTCGATACGGTGACTGCGGTGACTTTCCCTTTTTACTGAGGATCATCAGCTAGGAGCGGGTGTACCAGAATCGCGTAGAGGCGTACTCACGAAGAAACGCGTTAGCACTCACAATGGTATCTTCCCCTAGGTGAGAGTCAAGCTGGCCAAGAAGGGCAGTCGGCCATGGGGCTCGTGGACGATGAAGATCGCAAACGCGTAACCGAAACGGTCTTAGTCGGCGGTACCGAGAGGTTACAATGACAAAGCCCCGGATAACAGAAAGAGTGCCGTAGGCACCCACACGGCACCGTATCCCAAGTTCGACGAACGAGAGGAATGGCCGATGATGCCCGAAATCCGCACAAGCATCGGATCCCCTAAGATGGATGAGGAGTACACCCATCTCGAAGACGTCTTCTCGACGAATATATCTTCGCTGACAGGAAAGAGCCTCCGTCAGCCAGGCAGAGAGCGGATACACCGGCTGTCAAATATAGAGTTCCGCAACTAGGCCACGCATCAGCACACTGGAAGGCAAGTCCACAGGCGAAGCCGAACGACCCAGTTCCAGATCCCCTTGGACCTTCGCGGTTCTCATCACACATTTCGTTCAGGTGAGAGTCGAACATGCAAACATCGGGGATCGAAGGAGGAGATTGAGACGGCGTTCGTAACTGCGGATTTCAAGACGGAGAGTGCGACGATAGAAGGTCCAAGAGAGAGTCGCAACGGCGCAGAGAGAAGAGATAGGCATCTACAAGGGCTTAGAATGTTGTCGTTTCAGAGGGGTATAGAGGGGGAAGCATCTAATTCTACGTACCTGCAATAGCCTCCCTCTCCTTTCGATCGCAGACCATATACTAAACATCGGAGAAGTCTACTAGAATCCCCAGCATGAAGACAGAGTCACCTCAACTGTCCCCAAAGCTTGTATTTCGAAAGGCACTGGCACAGCGGACGGTTAGAGACCATTCGGCGTCCAGGTGGAGATAGGGTAGATCGACGAGATGAGCGATGAGCCTGAACGAAAGAAAAGCCAACATAACAGCGCCGAATGGGATCGTCAGATCCAGTCTCGGATCCCCTGCTCGTTCCAAATCCTCGATCACGCCTTTCGTTGAGCGAACGAGGGGGATACGGCGTGGAGATCGAGGACGATCGCCAGAACTAAGCCAGAAGGAAGGGCTACCCAGAGGTTGAGAATAGACTCGAAGAACGCAGCAGGTGGTTCGAGGGACAGCGTTGAGGACGGGATGGCAGTATGGAAGAAAGAGTGAAATTCACGGATCGATGCGTTATCGCCCTGAAACTCCGCATTCCCACATACTCGAACGCACGTGCCCCTCCTCTCTCATAGTGGATTGGGCTCGAAGAGCTAATACTTGGTGTTCAAAACCGTATTCTACTTGAAATGGCGATGAAAGAAGGCTTTAGATGCAATGGAATCTCCCGAAACAGAGACAAGCCCACTCGCTTGGTCGTGCCATCCCACTAGTTTCTCTCCCGAACTCCGGTCGGAAAAGCAAGGACTTGCTCTTCTGGATCGTCACTGAGTTTCCTTCTGCTTGAATAGACGTAGATCTCCTCCGAGTACTCAGAAGAACAGATAATTGACGACCACGAAATCCTTCTCCTCTGGTCCTTTCGCGAGAAGGGCAGATCCGGATATACATGCTCGTTGGCTTCTCGGAACGTTACTATTGAAAGACTACTTACGACCATACTGTACACCAAGTGCGTCGATCCCTTCGCTATGCCAACAGCATCTCACTTAACCTTCAACTCGAAAGTCTTCCAGCTTTGTGGAGTCCATCGCGAATGACCACGGAATGGCCTCGTTACATCCAATTACGCATTTACGAAATTGAGTGCACACTATCCACAGCGGATTAGGCTGCTTACACTCTCCCCGGAAAAACGAACGGCGTACATGCCTCTCAAATGCGCACTCGAACACCGAAATCCGCATATGCAAACTCCAGATATTGTCTCAAATCTACTCGTGCTCTCTCTCATCCCGCTCAAAGATTAGAACACCGCTAGTCCGTAGCGTATACATCCTTGGTTTTCTCTTTCGCTTCGAATCTCACTTTCTTGCTTATGTGTGATTCCCAGTCTCGCCTTCCTCAGGCTCGAACACTGTTGTTCGTCGAACCCTCCTATGTACTTGTGTGAATGCTCAACGAAGCAAATTGACACCCCATCGTACCCAGGTTCCGTCGATAACCCGTAATGCGTCGGAACATCATTCCTCGTTCATGACCACTCGGATATCCAGGGATACCTCCCAACTTTGCACCCTCATCGACAAGTCTTGACCGCTGTTCTTTGTTTGCACCCGGGTCTATTCATAACCCTCTATTCTTAGCCCGCTAATCTCTCTCCCTTCACCCCATTCCAGATGAGCTCGCCACTGTACCACGCACATTATACATTACATCGAATCTCCACGATGTCTCTTCCATACTCAGTACTTATCGACACACAATGGCACTCCACCCACCACCTTCACGATTTCATTCATCAGACCGTGTATCGCAGATCAGCGGAAAAAATATCTGAACTTCACCGTTCAACCAGGGACTCTACACTCAGAAAGGTGTAAAGGCTAGAATAGCCGTCTCGCAAACGGCAACCTTCGTTACACGACCATTGCTGTTGCATCCAACCTGAGGTCTCAGCGCTAGTCCGGATTCCCTAGTCACGTTTAGGTTCGGAGCAAGCCCAAGCAAGTTACGTTCACCACACCCGACGTTTCAAATTTGAAGCACTTTGACTAGTACGGTTCGCAGCGTACCCTTCTCCCGTCCGAGTCGTGTTTGGCACCCACTGATTGCGGTGGGTACGCGTCGCTACCTCACTTTAGCGACGCAATTTGCACGCACTCGTCCTCCCAGACCCCCTCGTTCCCGCATCTATTCATATCCACCCACCTCCCCCCATTCTATTCTTATCGCTTTCCCTCGACACCCGTTCCAGAAATAGACCCTTCCCCAAAATGAAATCCGGGTACACGTCTCCGCCTCATTCCACCTTGCCATCTATGTCACCTCGGCATGTGGAGACAATCGTTCTCGTTCTCGTCGGATCCCTCACCCTCGCTCACCTTTCAGACTCTTAGTCGATCCTCACAAGTCACTCAAACGCGAGGAAAGTCTCCAGTTCCAAGAGTGAACTCCAAGCAATTCCAATTCGACACGTAGACCAAAACCGTCCATCTCACATCAAGTGAAAAAGTAGATAAAAGGTGTATATCCGGGATCCAGTAAAGTACTTCGTCAATACCACGTACAACGTCAAAAACATCATACGTCAAGAGAGTGAGTGAGAGACAGCGTCCATCCAACGCACGATACTGCTGCTACGTGTCTAGGCTACGAACACAAGACCGAGGGGGAAGCGAGCTACTTATGACAAGAACACAGCAGCGAACGCAACACCAACGAAAGACGCAACCATACTCACAGCGAGCTCCGAAGCACCGTTCCCGTCAGTCGTACCAGTCTATCACACATCCACATCAGCCATCCATCCTCTCCCTCTTTAATCACAAACTACGATATGCTTACCTGGCTCGCGGACTTGCCTGAAGTAGTACCCGAAGCAGCGCCCTTGTTCGTCCCAGTCGCAGACGATCCAGCGGCGCCGGTTCCGGTAGCAGTGGGCGTAGTGACGATAGACTTGGTCGGGGTGGGGAGGCCGGTGTAGACGAGGCTGTAACGCGAACGTAGTGAGAATTGTATTCTTCTGAACGTGAAAGAGTAGGAAGCGAAGGTGTTGACGTTGTCGTATACGCCCTCGTCGCCGAGACAAATGACGGCCGGGGTCAAAGACATCGTCCTCAACCCATCGAGGACGAACGTCGAGCCCACGTGGAGGACGACGATGAACGTCGTCGAAAGGGATAGCGAAAGAAGGCAAAGAAAAGGACGAGGACAGCAAACTCACCTGGAAGTGAACGGAGAGCACTCGGAGCTAGCGGGCACCTTCGGCTGGTAAGGCATAGTCGAGATGGCACCGAGCTCCTCAGGGGGCTGCTTGTAGGTCATGACTTGTCCGTTCTCGGTGTACACTCCGGGGAAGTCTTGGTTGTCGCCTATGTACGTTGAGGGAGGGAAGCGAGCATTTCGAGGACGAGCGTAGCGATCACGACGAGGAAGGATGACGAAGAGTGGGGACGACGGAGGGTGACGACGGCGATGAGGGAAGCGACAGAGAAGACGACGACGACGGAAGGAGACAGCGGCGATGGCGAAGAGGACAGTGACGGAGGACGAAGGGTTGACGAGTCGACGAGCCGAGGAAGGGATTACACAAGTCAGTCGACATTCACCGACCCAACAAAGGACGACTACGCACCCTTACAACTCTCAAACACCCCATCCTTCGCAGCGTTCGGAATATTATAGTCACACCCGATACGATCAAAGACGTGCTCGCAGTAGTGAGCGGCGTTGGGTCCGGCTGGGTCGCAGGCTTTGAAGCAGAAGCGGCCTCCACCTGTCGGGAAAGGGGAGGGTTAGTGAGGTGTTCTTCAACAGCGGATATGGATGACGAAGGAAGGTATATGAAAGGGAAATGTCGTTGATGGCACGAAGGAAGGAAGGAAAGAGTGAGGAGAAGGGGTGAACGACGTCGACGACGGCGCCGACGGAGGGAGGGCTGAGATAACGGGAGACGAGGGATGACGTCGAACAGGGGAGCGGGATGGGTTGGAAGACTCGCCTTGGGGTCGACAGACCTGTGGGTGGTACGGCCAGGTGAGTCTAGATCCCTATCACATCACGAGAATTGCTCACCGCTTGTCTTGTGGGCAGCCGGGATGATCGTCATATTTCGTGTGTCGCTTCGAGGGAATGGATAGGTGGGCACTGGCAGGGACGCGGTATACTAGGTCGTTGAAGCATCAGTCTCGGTACGCTACCACCCGTTCTAGCTGAAGACTGACCTCTTATATTTTCCTTACTATTCAAGATGCTTGTGCCACTCTCTTGTCCACGGAATAGGGGTTATCCAATTGATGGCTCTTCAAGCAGGGTCTCGCCAAATCGGTGTCGTCGCAAATAACCCTGCGCAATGGGCCGCCTACGACTTCCTTCCAATTATGGCTGGAAATACGTCTGGAATTCGAGCTGGAGTATGCTTGGGGTCGAGGAGGTACTTGAGGCAGCGGCTGGTGAGTGATCTTCGTAAATATGTGTGCTCATCGTCGCCGACGGTAACGACGACTAACCTCGGTTTTACAGTGTAGAATAGGCGTTTCTGGTCCTTCAAGAGGATAGCTGGGCTCTGATTCGAAGACGTTTCGCTGCCCACTGTTTGGTCACTGTCGGCGACGATGAGCTCAACGAAGACGAATTCACCTTCAATTTCTTGCAACTCGAGTCTGCTGGCCGGTTTTATGAAAGCTCCCCGTGCTTCTGGGAAGGAAGGAGGTTGAGGAGTGGTAGATCTGCTCTCGAGGTTCCTCAGTACGCTGCACATTTTCTAGCCCTCGGCGACCACTGACCTCGATTCGCTCCTCAGAACGACCCTCAATGGCGTCCTTGGTGTCCCTCAAGTCGATTGCGCTCAAGAAACCTCGAGATCTTGCGTCCAGCCGTCGTCGTCGACCTGCCGTGGTTTCGGTGCCGCGCTCAGTATATGCTCTCGTTCCCGACGAAATCAAGGGGAAATACCTAGATATCGTCGGCAAGCCTGCCTGTGGTATATTCCAGTGGGTATATGCGCTTTCCAACGTCGTCAAGCGAGGGATAGCGCAGGAGGCGGTCGGGCAAGTGGTGGTAGAGTGTATTTCTCTGTTTGCGCGAGCTAAGTGGGGGGTAATTCCCCGCCGTTCAGGGTTTCACAGCCACGCATCAGGGATTTGTGCCACCCATTTGTTTGCCCGTGCGTGCCCACCCGTCGACTCGACGTTGTCCTCGTCGTCATCCTCAGTTTCACAGGTTCTTTTACGTGGAAAGCGGTTTGGGTGCCGTCGGAGGCGCTGGATCGTAAGCGATCGGCGCGTCGCGCGCGTTGCTCCACCGTAACTCGCGTCTGATCGCAGGAGCCGATATCTTGACAACCTTTCGGACGACTTGCGACCCTTTTCGAGCTCTCAACAGTCGACCCTCCTATCAGAATTCTCCAGGAGTACGAGGAGCGTACGGGGACTGGTGCGCCTTATTTTTTGTTCTTTTCTTGAGCCCTCCTCGTCGTACTTGCCTCGAGGCAGCGGCATTTGAATTTCGTGATGCCCAGCCGAGGCTTGGTTCTATTCCTTGGACGTCGGAGAGCGCACGGACGCGCAGAGGTCGATGCGCTGCACGCTCGGTGTGTGGAGGGGCGTATAGCAATCCTTCCCTTCTTGTATGTATTCGAGGAGAATAAATTTGGTTTTCCATCTACTTTTTGGCTTAGCTCCGTGTTGTTGGGGTTCCCGTTGAGCGTTGGGTTGTTTGTCTCGACATTGACTGTTTATGTCCTTGGACCGCCCACAGACTGGGGAGAGGTTGACGTCTGTTCGCTCAACGGCTGGAGGGTGTTCAGCGTTACCCCTCCGTATACGCATCGGGGAAGGATAGTATTCGGGTTCTATCCTTTCTCCCCGTGTCGGCTACTTGACTCTTGTTCGTCGTTCCATCAAGAATATAGTTCTTTGTCTCGACCTTGTCCGTCATGGAGAGGTTCCGATATCGATGCTCTGCGATGGACGACNNTTCCGATNTCGNNACTCTGNNAACGGTGNNGNNTNGTACAAAGCNTCTTTTGAAGTTGNACTGCACTTGTNNANNAGGGNGTTGGTTCGAGNTCGCTNTTCAGTGGCAACTCTTGGGCNNTCNACGNTNACAGGGNGTTNCTNGCCGCCGGCGATCCCGATCGTANNGATANCTACTNGCGATANCCNCAANNTTATCNNGNCAACNATAGACCATTCATTTCGGTCGCTAATCTCTAACGNAAGTACGAGGGCAGTCTAAACTAACCAGGCTAGTGGACNCGGATAGATAATGGNNCCTCCGTCGGNGTAGTGTTCCGGTGTGATTGGCANNAANAGNNTATCGAGNNTCGAGANNGNGTTATCTTTNAGGGAGACAAAGCAGAAGCTCTTCACGGTGACGCTTGCGGCTGTGTTTCCTGTGCTTTTTCCACAGGAGAGTTTTAGCGTTTACANGCAAGCGCAAGCTTCGGATCGTGNACCTCGCGCNTTTCNCTACNCTGTCNNATCGATACCGCGGAACAAAGCAATTAGGAATGNATTTCNCTNGCTGTGGATGCAGAGCTAGGCCGCCGTATCCTAGCTATGAGATCCCTTCACACTGGGTANNCCTTTGTCATNGAAATTCTTTGGGGGATGGAAAGAGGAGGGGTTGNGCTGTCAAAGACCTTTAACAGCTTTTTCTGATGTCNTNGACCAAGTCNGGAGGGNATNCNGGNNTNGNNGNNGGANGGNCAGATCCTCCGATCATTGTTNNCNTAGAGGGCTTAGTAGGTCATCTGAGNGGCGGTTTTGAGAGGTCCAACCACGAACTNGTTTGCGCACGCGGGACGATCGTACTAGATAGGTCGCNATCGCGCGCCTACGATCTTTACCTCTCCCNGTCGCTCTCCAACGAGACGCAGTGTTACCTTCAAAGCGACTCATTCATGTAGCGTTGGAAAGGATGGCATGAAAACTCAATCCTCGCTTTGTCGGTGCTCTGTGACGATATGAAGTTTTTTTACAAACAGGTATCGTCACTCCACCCGTTCTGCTATGTAGTCCTATGCGGGGCTTGTTCTTGCGTGATTGTCCGATCGGGCTTGTCCTGCATCGCAGGCAAGGTGAGGCGTCGGCGTCAATGGCCCTCAACGAGGTACTGTATTTTTTTGATGGCTGATTAGAGAGAAAGCTACGTTGTCTACTCAGGTATGTACGTCGAGGATGCAGACTCTCGACGTTCCGTCCTGTAAAGGAGAAATACTAAGTCGATCGATGGGTTGAATACTTACAGGATGTCGCGGCGAGATGGGATGGCGATTCAATACTTGAAATTCCCCTTTGTCGGGGCTCTGGAGACGGTATGAAGGTATCACAGAAGCGTGCTTTCATACCTTGACGCCACCTCTTTCACTTCCATCCGGAACTTGTCCAGGTGCTGTTCAGGTGGACTGTGCGCAACGGGACTTGTATGATTTTATTTCCCAACTGGCGACGCCTCGCGCTCCGTTTCCCAGGCTTGACCAGAGACGTCAACGACCCTCGAGACCATGGTTTGACAGGTCCCTCATTCCGTCTCTCCGTAACAAAGGGATGTTTCCCTCTACCCTCAAAAAATCGTGCCCTCTGCGGGGTCTATGGACTAGGACGATCAGTGGCCAGGTCTCTACGCACGTATCTCTCCCAAAATCTATAAATGCCCCGCTAATCTCATAGCCCCGCCTTCATTGTCCTTTCTCTACACCATCCTTCTGCACCTATCTCGAGCCCTGGCCTCGAGATCGTGCTTAGAGATTCATATTCCTACCAAGTTCTCTTCGGTGAGTGGCTTCACGATGCCCACAACGCGAATGCAAGCTCACTAAAGGTGCTCTTCGCAGTCGCATTGAACGCTTTCGGCCCCATTCATCGTCCAACGGCATCTCCCAGACCATGGTCCACCCCTACCGTCTCTCTATGAACCCGACTCCGCCGCCCGCTCCCCGACTCAGGCCCATCCCTCTTCACTTCGATGGGAAGTTTGCCGTGAACCAGTTCCTGGAGGCGGCTAGGATTATGGACGTCACCAAGCCCGCTACTCAAATCCTTCCCCGCGAGCAACTTCGCCAGCCCGCTACGACCTATTCCAACGAGCTCCTTCTCATCCGTATTCTCGACGAAGTCAACCCCGTCGACCCCTTGGACGAAGTACTCCTCTGCGTTGGGCCTTGCGCGGGAGTTACAGTTGCGGACGTAGTCGACGCCGTTCGCAAGAGGGTGTGGGACGCTATGGGTCTCAGCCCCGACGACGAAGACGATTTAGACGGGCTTCCCATTCAGAGCTTTGCGAACCCTCTCCTCAAGCGCGTTTGGGTCGGACTGGGATCCCCCGACGCCGAGGGCGTTTGCACTCTCAAGCTTTATGGCCCACCGGGGCCCTGGAGGGCGACTACTGCGAGCCCGGGAGCCTAGATGTGGCACGAATTCCAAGATGAATTGTTCATGAGAAATACGCTTAACGAGCCAGAGGAGATGGATATGGACTCTTTCTGGGCTTCATCACGATCCTTACGTTTTGTTTCATTCACGTTCCATTCACGTTTGTAGAAGGTAAATGTTGTAACACTATTTGTATACCGGCATAGTGTATCTTAGGAATAGGGTAAGTAGTCATCATTTCAATGGTTCAATGTATCAAGTATCGAGCTTATATGCGAGTTTTACGACTTCCTTGAAGTCAAGTGTGCGATGAGACTCCGTAACTCCTTCATATATTCCTGAAACCGCGTCCAAACGCGCATCGACGCGCGGATAGGGGCAGACGCGACGCGTTACGAACTCCGTCGTTCGCTTAGGCGCCTTCATTTTAAGTATCCACAGGTCCATATCGAGCGCCATACATAGTAGAGGGTATACTAAACATGGTGAAGGGGCTGCCATAAAGGAGTGGCTGGTCCGAGCAATAACTGAACTGCGCAAGACACTCACAGGTGAAGGTGAAGGAATGTGCAACCGAGATTTATCTGCTACGCTCGTTTGTGAGACAAATCCACAGAGCTACAGTATACGCCTAGACTCAAGAAACATTGACCCGCTATGGTGTTCCATAACGCCAGTGCACTCAAAGTACAGCCGCCTTGCTAACCTAGCTGTTGACGAGACGCGTCCAACGGCTGGCGGGCTTTCCATACTGGGTATCTGCGCGGGGTCACCAAGCGAGTGGCACAACGCTCTCTCGAAGTAATCTGCGATTTCCACTCGCTACATTCCATCCCTCCTCTCGTAACATGCGCGCCTGGTTCCAGTATTCGAGCGCGTTTCCGTAGAC
>JANDKE010000732.1:0-20810 GCA_027627275.1 Coprinellus aureogranulatus | reverse complement strand
CTGGCTCCGAAGCCGTTGAATCCGATTCTGACAAATCGGTAGTGGTCTGGATTTGCCGTTGGAAGTTGAAATTCGCATTCAAAGATGTGAGAAGAACGTTTGCGTATCTGCGATTAGATATGTCAGTGGAGTGGGGGTAAGGGTACGTCGGCTATCGACTCACAGTCGGCTATAAACATAGGAGCTAATGATAAGCTTGTCAGCGGGATACAAACTTAGGCGACGAACGGCAAGACGTACATCGCGACGTGAATAACGCTCTTCGGTCGAGTCGTGTAGAAGGTCAATTGGAGAATACCGCACAGAGTAGTGATCGCGCCATTCTCGACAGTGTACAGGATGAGGAGATTGATGACACTCTTCGACTCCGGACGCTCAGTATTATTCCGGAACCTCATATACTAATACACTTGGGTAAAAACCGCATTGATCAACGATAGACGAATTCTACTCACCAGATAGACTAAGGTCACCGTTATCAAAACGTCGCTCGTGACAACATGGATCAGCTTCGTCTTCACGGCTCTTGTCTGCAGGGTTTTATACGCGAGATGTCCCAGCTGTCTATCCATTTTGACGGCCTGCCTCATTGAGATGAACTTGAGGTAAACCTGTTTCGAACGCCATCATCACAAGAAAACTGAGTCGCATTTATGTACGAAATGTACATAAATGCTGGATATGGGCGATAGTGGGTCCGGGCAGCATTTATGTCCAGGTCCCAATAAACGCAAGCGTTGCAGAAATGCGAGCACGCCCATTTATGCAGCATTTCCGCTTTGGGCAGCACATCCATCGACTGGGCAAAGCTCAGAGCAGACTCAACTCTCAATGGAACCGAGACTTCGACAATGGAAGTGCATTGGGTTGATAGCTAAAGACGCGATGATAATTTACATGTAGTAAGAATTCCGACCTCAGCGAGTCCGAAACCCAGTTGGTAGGCGCTAGGGATGATGAACTATGAACGAAGGGAGTAACAATACAGGATGAACGAGCGGCTCCCGAGATCAGGTACGAATGGAGTGGGAGCACGATGCGCGTTTGCGGGAAGAAGGGGAAGGGGCCGCGCCAAGATTGAGCGAGGTGATAGATGGGGGAACAGAAGCCAACAACTGGGTGTTGGCGGTGCTGGGGCCGGTGACGACCAATCAGGGAGAGAGAGACTGTAGCAGCGCGTACCTCTTCCCGCGCCCGTCGCCATCCATTACCCGCGCAAGGTTATAGCAAAAGTTCCGTCGACATCCGTGCGAGGTGCTTGCATCGCGAGTTCACCCTCTTCAAGATTTTACCCTTCCAACGTCCAGGGTGCCCGCGATCCCACCCGACGGCCGCCGATGTCGCGCAACGCGACGTAAAGGTGGAGGGGAGAGGAGGGATGATGGGCGGGGATGATGGGGGAAAGGAAGAAAGGAGCGTGGGGAAAGACGAGCTCAAGACGCGCTCGTTAAATGGTCGGTTGCGTGACGCGACGCGTGACGTCACGTTGGGATCGGCGAATGCCGAACACCCGCCCAACGAACTCGAACTCGAACTCGGGACAGGCTTGAGGCGCTCAGAGCTCCCAGTGGGTGAACTCATACACAGGGTGACTCAAATATGAATGTCCGAACTACATTGTGACCCCCTATGCCAATGTGTCAATCAAGAGCCGTCCCGCATATTTGGTCATCTTCGCATATCCGTTGCATTTCTGCGGTCGTATGCCATTTCCCTCCCATTCTCGCATACAAAAATGCTGAGATATGTGATTTCTTCCAAAATTTGGCGCGTAGATGCTCAAAAAATGAACGATATTCTCCATTTACCCTGCATACCATCCATATGTGCAATCCAGTTTTTTTGTGATGATGGCCATCACTCACCATGTACGTTATGATAATGCTGTTTCCCACTTCTACGAGCACCATCTACCGGATCGGAACAACGTTAAACGCTACCGGGTTAATACTCCAGGACTCCCAGACGCACCAGAAAGACTAGAACTGCGACAGTTGTGCCCACCCATCCTCTCGACAATTTCCGTATCCTTCTTCGAAGACATGGCTTTTGAGCTGGACAAACAGGGACCCCGGAGTCGGGGAGGACCTCTAACTCACAGTGCGAAGTACAACTGCACAGGCGACGTGGCTGCGGGGACATCTCTGGAGTCAGTTAAGCTAAAGACACAGAAGTCGATCGAAAACATACACAACGTAAGCAAGATCGACAACGACATAGCGATCGGTGGTGCCTTGAAGCTGAGGTCCCCATTGGGAACGGATTTGCAAAGAATGTGGTACACAGTGGCCGTTATGCCAACGACACTCGCAAGCTCAACTAGAGAAATGAATGCCACTGAAGGTGCGCTCTTAGATTTCACCAAGCAGAGGAGAGAGGGCCTCGGAGGCAAATCGTACCGAGGATGTTAGCTTGAAGGTGAGCCTTCGATATCTTGGCGTGCTGATAATAATGCACTACAAGAAGTTATTCATCTTTAAGGGGTTCAAATTTATAGTGAGAAAGCTGACCTGTCTGCAAGAAGAAGGCACCGAATAGGAAGTACGCGAACATGCATCCCAGTAACTAAGGCGGATAAAGTGTCGGTTTTTGAGTGAGGACGATGGACATACCAACGGTCCCATACTGACGCATGCACCAGAATGAGCCGAAGTGACCCTTAAAGCGAAATCAAAGGAGTACTCACAAGGACGAGACCACAGTGCTGGCATCCTCCAGGTGCTCGGTGTAAGAAAACCACGAATGCTCTAGCGCTGAGATGCCGTCAACGACTAGGCTTGGCGAGGGTTGAGTGGAAAGGGGAGAGTGCGCGGCCGCCAGCGTCTCGGGCATTAAGTATAAGTTTGACGAACCCCAGATATATCTGGAGCGTTCAATTCAGCGACCCTAGTTCAAAGAATCTTCGCTGTCAGAAGGCGGGCCGATGCCGACTATTCAACCTGTGTGGGTGATAGAGGGTTCAATGAAGGCGCCCGGGGAACGATTCAATTGCCGTTCCCGAGCACTCCATTTGAAGCCTATAACTCTGTGTTTTGAAACATTCACATCAGCCGCCATACGCCATTTCGGAATGGTTCAGGCGCCACAACAAACAGAGATCCCCTCCAATGCCGAATGCAAGCAAGGGTCCCTGATGCACCAACGATTCAGCATTCGTTACACGGCAGATTGGGAGCCTTGGACCGTCATTGGTGTTGTCCGTACAGGTTGTCGGTTGGCCTCGTAGAATCCGGGTTCGCCCCATGCTGGGGACCGCCTCTGGAACGGGTTACCGCCCGTCGAGGGCGATGATCCGGAGCATAATTGACAAACTATTGCCGGCATAGTGGGATTAGCAGCGTTGCTTCACTGTACGAACACTCACAGTCTGCTATACACCTCCATATCGAGTCACAGCAGGACGCAGTCGCCTGCAAGTTACGCTTAGTATGAGATGGTGTTGGAAGGCACGACAACTCACAGGAGCAGTTACAGTCACAGTNGCCACATCCGCCACAATCGCACCCGCCACAGTCACATCCACCTTCGCANATGGTGAAGAACCAATGAAGAGCAGGGGACCCTGGCTGTGAAACGCGGAAAGTGGGAGGATGACGGGAGGTCAAGACACCGGTTACCCTGATGGCATAGCCCGGTCACTCAGTTTATATATCTGCAAAACACGTTGCCGCAGCATGTTATATTGGGACACCACAAGGAAACCGCAAGGGACGCGTCCAAGATGCACCGCTACTGCCAAGATAATTATTAGCCAAGCGTGCACAGCTCAACTGTATCCCGCAAAGGCCAGCAGGACATGACGAACGGATGAGCAGATAGTTTAGGCGCCNAGTCGTCGAAGATGGTACACACGAGACGTGAAGAATCGTCGAAGTATCCCATGGCTCTGAATGGGATGATAGTCCAATCACTGGAATCGCCGCCATTGTTCCGGAACGGACATGGTGCATTTGTGCCGCACAGGGAGAGTTTCAGGAGGTTGCAGTGAATCCATATCACCCTCGAGTTCCTGCCCTATTGGTCTGAGATCTCCATTCCCATGAACTTCGCGGGCTGCTGGACGATGAGTGGACTAGTTTCATCTGGCGTCCGAGAGCGGCCGCTCGAGTTCCCAGCCACGGCACCTGCAGCACCACTGCTCGACGATTGGGATAGGTCCTGCATGTCGCTCCAGAAAACGAAACCTATGGTGGTCATGGTAAGTGCTATAACAAGATCCCAGGGGCCAAAATTGGTCATTGAAGTAAACTGGAACGCACAGTCCAGTATAGGCCTGACCCAGGAATGGCACCCGGGCGTGTAACAAGCACATCCGCAAGTATGGCACTCGTGGTCACCTGCGAAGATAATCCATGTAAGCATGCGATCCCCGTTATCGCAGTACGATTTGAGTGCGACTCGGATATGAAAGCTTACAGAAAGAGCAAGAGTCACATTCGCCGCAGCCACATTCGTTACAATCACATTCGCTGCAATCTTCTGGCATGGTCGATGTCCGTAGCAGGAACAAGGAGTGGGTTGGATTGCTGAGTGATAGACTCGGAAGCACGGCGATCTGCTCTCGAGCTTTTAGCTCCACCAAGCCTCCGCAAGCGATCTCTTTTGACAACTTGCAGAGTTCGAGGCTCTGTCGAATCGCCACAGAGAATACAGCTTCAGGTCCGAAGTCAAGTACCGTGTCAAGAGCGAAATGTTGCATAGCGGAAATGTTCATGGCGGTGTTGGATGAAGTCGGCAGCAATTCCGATTAGATCGAAATGGGAGATAAGCGCCCGTCGCGCGGTTTGTCGTCACATGCGCAGACATGCGCTTGCTTGATTCTTGTCTGACGGCGAAGTCACCCCGGTCTGGGTATAGCAGATGAGTTAGAGCAACGAGGCGAAAACCGTGACTTACAGGAATAGCCCTGGGAGCCCCTTAGTCTCGGAATACGTTGTCGCTTATGCATATGGGAGTTTATGTCCGAGAGAGGTTGACTCAAGCTCGGGCGGGGGTTGCTGTCTTTGTCATCCATTCGAAGGAGAAAGGCACCTGACTATCGGAAATGTCCTGAATCAAACTCTATAAAAGATTATGGAAAAGACGTACCATCACCATCACGCACCATCCCAACTTCCACTGCGCAGCCCATGATTACCCTCTTCGACATCCCCTCCACCGTCCCAGGCTCCGCCTGGTCCCTCAACCCCTGGCGCATCCGCCTCGCACTCGCGTACAAAGGGCTGCCCTTCCGCACGGAATGGGTTGAATACCCCGATATCGCGTCCGTGCTTCAGAAGCACAACATCGGACCGACAGAGACGCACGCCGATGGGTCACCATACTACAGCCTCCCCGCCATCCTTGATGTCAACGACACCACTGGCGAAGTGAAGAAAGCCATGGCCGACTCCTTCCCCATCGCTCAATACCTCGACGAAGCGTACCCCGACACCCCGAGGCTCATCCCTGAAGGCACCCTCGAGGACCAAAAAGCCTTCGCTACTGGGTTCCTGCGCACCATCTTTCCCTTGCTGGTCATTATAGTCAAGCTTACGCACCCCAAGCTTAATGAGTACGGGCGGGAACACTTCTCCATTGCTCGCGCAAGGGACCTTTACCAAGTATTCAAGGTCGATCGCTTGGAGGACTGGCCTTGGTCTTCGGAGGATCAGGCGAAGTGGTGGGCGGATGCTAAGAAGGCATTGGACGCGTTGGACGAGAAGCTGGCAAAGACGGATGATAAGGGACCATGGTACCTCGGAGACCAGATCTCGTTCGCTGACCTTGTCATTGCATCGTGCTTCATCTGGGTGCAGGTGATCCTTGGGGAGGAGAGTGCTAAGTGGAAAGAAGTGAAGACCTGGAACGGAGGGAGATGGAACAGGTACCTCGAAGCCGTAGCGGAGTGGAGGGAACAGGGGCTCAAGAACTAAGATCGAACAGAAACGTATGCACTGGATTGGAAACGGGGAGGAAAGAGAAATCGTGACGCCGGTGACGGTCGTAAGCGTAGAAGTACACAGATGCGTTGCCCAGAACTTGCGGAATAGAAAACGGAAAGCAACTTAAACGCGTTACAAATACAATGAGGGAGGACACGGGGATATCATGAAACCAATAAACATAGAGCAACGTTCAAGCTCGATATAAAAAGAATGATCAGAAAAACACTATGGTGAGCTCACCGAACGACAAGGTAGAGCACCACCAAACACCCAATCAGACTAGCAGCATGCTTGACTGCATGTGCATACTCCGCGTCTGTCCTAGCCACCCTCTTCTTCCCTCCCTTGCCAACGTTCCACATCCCCGCCTCCTTCCCACCATACCCCTTCTCTGAGTCCGTATCCGTATCCGTCGCATCTCCCAGCCCGTCATTCAACTTCTGCCCCGAAGGAAACTGGAACTGCTCCTTGGTCGCACCCGGCGCAACTTCACTCTTCACCCCGCGCCTGATCCCAAGGGACTCAACTCCCCCAAGTATATCCTTCGATCCACCCTCTGGCACCGCGGAATCAAACGGGTTGACGATTGGCAAATTCGTCGAAAGTGGGCTGCTCGGCCGATGCTCCTGGGCTAGCAACCTCTCGTACTGCTGTTGCATGCTCAGCGACGGGCTCATCTGCCCCGGGGTGCGACTCCTTGACCTCGGAGGAGGGCTCAATAGTGTCTGTTGCGGAGCGATCGAAAGGGTTTTAGGTTTAGTTGGTGTCGGCGTGCCCGATAATGGTGGTATTGGGTTCGATGTAGTCGTGTCGGGCGACGTGGGGTCAGAAGGGGGCGGGGAGAGTGGTTCAAAAGACGATGATGAGCTTTTGGATACCGACGACTGGTCGAGCCCATGCCCGGATCCAGAGGAGGAGCTAGGGACTACTCGCCTTACAGACGTATTTGCAGACCCAGAGCTCCTCCTCTCACCCGTTGATGACTTGGTCGGCCTTGGCTTCACAGCTGCAAGCTTCGGGGCCGTAAGTGAGAGGACGTCTCTTGCAAGAGAACATTCGGCGTCGCAGTTCGGGCAAAGATTGGAGGCATTCGGCCCACTGAGCCACTAGATGGAAGAAGGTTAAGTTTAGTCTGAGTAAAATGAGACCCAATACGTACGTCTTCCAGATGCTCCTGGCAGAACACCTTTCCACAGCACACCGTCCTCGCCGGTCGAACTGCATACTCGAAACAGATTCCGCAATCCCTGTCCGACTCATCCCACTGCGCGCTCTTGCTGCTCCTGCGGCTGACAGACTTGACGCCGGTAACTGGCGGGTATGCCGCCGACACTGAAGGTCCTCTTGATCGCCTTTCCTTCGAGGGTGAAGCAGGTGGGACCTCCACAGAAGCAATCCCTGCAGCAACAGCCCACTCCCTCATAAGCCTATCGTCCGCCTCAGCTGGTCCTTCAACTTCCCTCTTGTATACTGCTCCCGCTCCTCCAGGTTTACGCATGATGCTATCGGACAGGCGAGCCTCCGAATCTTGGTTTGGTGCAGACAGGGACGATGCCGATGTTGACCCAGAGGACGATAGGAATAGGGAGCTTGGAGACCTCGACCCAACCCCAGGCGACCCACTGATGCTCCTGATGCTCGGACTAGGACTCTCAGCCCCAAGGTCCATCGCATACCCACAATCATACTCTTCATCCCCGATATCCATCTCGATATCTTGTATTTCAGGAACCGACGACTCTGAGGTTTCCATAGGTGATTCGGAGATGGAGTGGAGGCGCCGGCGCAAGAGGGGTGAGATGGGCGAGAGCGGTGGGCGATGGCCAAAGTACCCGGACCGCGTTGGCGACGAGGAGCACGAAGGTGCCCGCGGATCGAAGCACGGGAACGGGGAGGACGTCAGAATGGGTTTGGGCCGCGTATGGCGGGAGCGAAGAATAGACGCCGTCATTGTAGGCGATGATGGAGGCGAAAGTAATCCAGGGTATGGTGGTGGTGGCGATCCCGGGATGTCGAGTTCGTCGGGCAGGGTCACAGGCGATGATGGTGTAGATGGCGACGATTCGGAATCCGAAGATGAGGATTCGGAGGATGGGGGTGGGGTGGGGAGATATTCATCCACGTCGTCGCAATCCCGGTTGTTGAAGGGCGCAGACCAGATTAGGAGATCCGGATGGGTAGATGCGTACGTTTGCATGACGTTGACCCGATGCGTTCCAATTGTTGAAGTGGCGAGATGGACAATAAGAGAGTTATGGTCCGAGTGGTGGAGGATGTATAGAAGGATGAGATCAATTAGTATCAGGTCTCAGCAGGTCAAGAAAGCCGCCAATAGAAGGCTGAGAGATGGGAAGTCGGATAGGGAATCGCGGGCAGTAGCACCGAGCGACAATAGAGCTAGAACTCCTGAAGTGCAGGGTCTAGTCTGGGTCTCAACGTCCATGACGCTTGATTCACCCGCCCTTATAACAATAGACTAATCCAGAAGTGAATACACACTCACCTTCACTTTCATTACTCGGTACTCTGCGGCGAGCGCCTCTCACGTACACCCTCTTTCCTTCATACCAGAACCACTGGCCTTGCTCCCCTGCATCTCCATCCCGGGTACCATCTTCCACCACCTCTTGTCCATGGATCAAATTACCGAATACCTCAGCGGCTTTGGGAGGCGGCGGCAAGGTTAACTTGAGCCGCGGGTTGGCATGATATGGCGGTGGGTGTGTTGATATCCGCGGGCTTGTTACTTTAGGGGACGAGGAAGAGGTGTGAAGGGGCGGTTGGTTGTTGGTTGAGGATGCGGCGTTTTAGACCCGAATTTGCGGCTTCATCCTGGTCTCCTCTGCGTGTTGTAGCGGTAGGAGCGCATGTCGCATGGAAGACGCCATAGGAATGATCTGGGGTAGGGGAGTGGTAGGAGCGGCCGCTAGGAACAGGGCGTGTGCGCTATGCTCGACGGTGATTTCGACCAGTGATAGCTGTGACTTCGTTCAATCTCGCCGCTTCCAAACTGGAGTCGCTGGGTTGGGTTGAGGGGGTGACAGGTGGGATCGATGGACCGGGGTAAGGTTGAAATACTTCCAGCGAGAGAGGGGCTTGTCCTATTGGAGCACTTCGGAAGGGTTACACTAAGCAGGAATGAGATACGAATCCAAGCTCACCTTCCACGCAGCAAGCCGAGGAACAGATTAATGTAACGGAGGTGGCGGTGGATCTTGCCAACTTGCAGAAACCTGAGCGCTCCGAGCCTCGCTTGCGTGTCGTCTGTTGGTTTGTACAGTACAGCTGGAATTCTCCGAATATAAGCGCGCTGGCAATCCGCTCCAATGGACTCAGTGGATCGACTTTCTTGACTGAATCATCTCCAAGGAGCTTAGGCGTCGTCTGTCCTATCGTCTGGTCGTCGTCTGGCTCGTCGTCGAGGTCTGAGGCCTTGGACCAGGTCGCTCCAAAACCAGCCTGCTCATGGGATCAGCGCGACAGTCCGGATCGAGAAGTGGGGTATTCACGTGTCCACCACAGCCAATGATGCCGAGGGAGAACGCGTCGCAGCTCTGTGCTGAGCTCTTCTGACTCTCCCATGCCCCAAGGCCGTCTTTGCAACTAGATGTCAGTGCAATCCAAACTTTGTTCCTCCCCTCTGCATCGAACCCGACTCCAAGCAACTCTTTGTTGGCGCGCCCCTCTTGTGACCCGCTAACTACTGGCCGCCCTAGGCTGAGCTCCTGAACTCCACATCGTAATCCATTGAATTGAAAAGACGTCCACTTACGAAGCGCACCCACCCATGTCTTCGCAGAATTCTTCCTGCCATCCCTGGGTTCCATCGACATCGCCCACCAATCACAATCGACCGAACTCTGCCACATAGACCTCCTCGTCTATTCATACACAGCCTTCAATTCTTCTCTTGTCCTTACCGTTGATCCTGGAAGCTAAAGTCAAAACTGTATACATTGGTCCCTCCTGAATTCCACTCACTCTCGTCACGGTCACATCCACGCTGAACAGCCGACCAATGAGCTTGGAGTACAAGACAGCACCCACCGCCACCAGCGCTCTGCACTGTCATCTTTCCGGCATGCCCAGCTTGCAGCCATGCANCATTANCCCCTANNTTTGNCGTNTGGNCTGTCGGATATGAGGACAGTCAGCACTTGTTACTCCNAANTGNAATCCGCAGCTATGCNAGTTANGTCTGACAAAGCACAGGGTAGGCGGACGTACGAGTCGATCTCGAAGCTCAGCCAGGCNATGNCAACTTCATTCGATGGNTCTCGGNTCGGGGACGNGAGGAGGAGGATGCGCCAGANGTGCATGTATCTAANTTATTACCTTCAATACCCATGAGTACGCGAACATNGCCCGCCAAGGAGNATACACACCGAATCGGCCTCACAATACTGTGCAATGCCTCAANTTTCAACTATTGNTGCCGCAAATGCTTTCTCACTAAAGANNCCACNCAGCAGGNTAGGACACCCAGCGATATATGCACGAGCCCGTGGTCTACCACTCTGGCGAGCGTTGGGGTTGGGAANGCGACGGNGAACAGGACGAAGTGTCTCTTGATCCGGCTCGCCTCTACGCGANATAAGGTTTGATAGGCGCCCTGAAGCTCTGNTGCNTCCCAGACNCGTCTCTCTGGGCGCTAGAGCGCTCATGGCGGGAAACTAGAATGGGCGGGTCACTATATGCGCCTGTAAAATGCGTGNGTGACGACTATATACAAAAAAAGAAACGGACGGAAAGCGCGAGCTTACTACGAGGCTTAAACTGCGATTCCATGGCGAATTTCCATCGCCANGTCCTGATCCTCGTCCCGAGGACCAGTCTACTGCGAGCTGACTATTCGAGGATGAACGTCGTCGCAGCGCAAGATATATGCGGCATATGGCGACGCCAAGGGNGCCCAGGACGAGATAATGCTCTGGGAAGGCAAGGGCACAGGCTTCCGCGACGCNAGGGTGTAGAGAGACAGGCGCCCGCCACAGTGCAAGAGCAGGGGAGGTCGTGGCACTGGAGATGGTGGTGAGACGGAAGGAGAATGAACGGCGGCCTCGCTTTTTAGAGATGACTCTATATTTGCTCGTGTTGTACACATGTCAGCCTGNCGAGGACNCGCCGATCGCGTCTGGATAGCTGGGGCCTGGATCGCCATGCGTCTACCACCTTACATTTGCTGACTTCACCACCCGTAATGTTGCATCGTGGAGAGAGAAATACATTCATGCNTTGAGGGGTACAGTACAACAGAGCGACCAAGAAAGGGAGGGCATNAAAGCAATACACTTTTCTATAATACAACGATTTGACTGGAAGTAGCTGAGGGTATGCAGGGAATNANAAANAAAAGGAAACANTTCGTCAANGGTTCNTCNTTCANCTCGTTACCATCCACNTNCNCAATCACAACGCATACTTGAACCAAGCACTCCGATCACCTAACCCTTCCTCCTCCTGCTCCCGACTACCCAACTTNTCCCTAATNANNTCCTTGCGCTTGTTTTCGTTCCANAAGTACCACTAGGTTCATNCCNCTTCCGACGANCATNAGGANNGANAAGATNANNAGCGTNCTCGTNGCAATCGTATACNTAGGCGCTGGAGANANCGCGCCGAGGAGCCATGTAGCGAGGATACCTCCCGAGTTCGTCATGATGAAGCCAATGGCGATAGCCGTTGCTCGTCGAGTGTGAGGTGCAGCGTTGTTGGCTGACCACGTAGAGAGCGTGGGCGCGGATAGATACGTGCCGGGTATCGAGAAGAACAGTGAGGCATACTGTATCTTGTGGACGGGCGATGCTGCGGCAATCGTCGGTCAATATTGAGCAGAGCAAAGGGCAGGAAGTATAGGGACGTACCCAAGAACATGGCGAACCCAATCGTACAGAGAATGAAGGAGAACATGCAGACAAAGCCTCGGCAACGGAATCGGTCGGAGACGTAGGCTCCGAGCATCGTCACTGTGCAAAGTTCAGTAGACGTCAAAGCGGACTGTCAAATCGACGCACCAACAAATGCGACTGCGAAGGGCGGGACACTCATAAGCTGAGCTTTAGAAGCGGTATAACCGAGGCCAGCAACGATGGAAGGCGTGAAGCTGGAGAACGAAGTATTAGAATTCATAGCGGAACTAAGACCCTGGATACGCACTAAGCCAATCCGTAGAGCACCGTCCCTGGAAGGAATCGATCAGCATACCGTAATGAAAGTATATCGGGGAAGCCTGTTCACCATCCATAAAGAACGCAACTGCGAGCATCCAGACCTGCGGCAGTTTAAACGCCATACCAACCTCACGCCAACTAAAGCCGTCGGCCTTGTCGTCATTTCCGGTCGCACCGTCTTCCTTGAGCTTCTGGACAACATAATCCTTCTCCGCCAGGGAGAGGAACCGTGCATGCGCGGGTGAAGGTGGCAACAAGAAGAAAGACGCTAAGCCGAAAAGGACTGTGAAGAGACCTTCGAGAATGAAGATCCATGACCAGCCTGCCCGCTCGCCTAGGCCGTCCATGTTGATGATGCCGAAGGCGAGGAGGCCAGAGAAGGCTCCGGAGATTGAGGCCGCAGAGAAGAAGATAGAAATTCTATATGAAGAGCGATAAGCATACGACGCGGAAGGGCGACAAGATACTCACCTCCATTGGAGGCGCTGACGGGGGTAAAAAGATGATAGATACAGGACGAGACCTGGGAAGACGCCGCCTAAGATGAACGGTAAGCGATCGTATGACGAGCGCCATGTCGAGAGGCAGACCTTCCAGAAGACCAAGGAAAAAACGAGCTACCAGAAGACCAGAGTAACTAGTCACTGTGCCTGATACGCTTTTAGCATGGTGCATCCCCATTTGACGGGTCTAGAAAGCGCACCTTGCAAAGTCGTAACGACGCCCCATAACGTGAGCATCGTCGGCAGCATGAGATTCGGACCGACTGCCTGGATGCCCCGTTAGCACTGGTAAATGCTCATGAACGAGTCGCGACAGACGCACCTTAAGTAGCAAGTTCGATGGGAGTTCTGCGAGGATGTACGGAATATAGGTAACTGTCAGAGCGACGCTGTACTGATAGTTCGTCATCTTCAGGCTCTTCTGAAGGCCAGCGACTCTGGCATTTCCTAGATTTGTCCGATCCTGTACGCTCATGTCAGCAACTTCAATGAAGCATGAAGCGCAAGGATACTTGCCAGGAAAGACAGAAAGTAGAACATGGTAACGACAGGCAAAATCCATAGATCCAGCTTGAGCCAGACGCGCTTCTCGAGTCCTGGGTTTGCGGAGACTAGCCCATCGGAAGTGTGAACGGAATGGCTCGGGTAGCTTGAATCAGGGCTGCTAGTAGCTTCGTGGCGTTTCTCGGGGTCATGGTACATATCCGGTGCACAGTACATCTTCTCCATCGTTGTCGACTTTCAGCGAGAGCACTACCGAGGACGTCGGCAACGAAGACGACGACGACAGCAAAGAGAAAAATGGGGGAGGGGAAGAAAGAAAGATAAAGACGGCGCAACTCGGAAGCGATGCGCGATAGCTATAAGGTCTGGCGCAGGAACCACCAGTTGCCAGGTCGGTATTCGTTCTGCCTTTTTGGCGTGAAGCGCTAGAGTATGTTCGATTTGTGATTGGAAATCAACTTCTTCACCTTACGTGAAATGACTTCCCTGGTAATTCGGGACAACGTGCGGTGGCAAATCCCTTTGGCGCCCTAGGCGCATGGTCGCTGACCTGTAGGAGGACGATAGATTCAGGAAAGGCTGGACTATAAGAAATCACCATCAATAAGTATACGCCCTTTTCACGAAAACCCCAGAGCATCCTGACCGTCAATGAACCGTTCTGCCTCGGCTTGAAATCTGCCCTTCGAGAACAGGAAGGATGATGCTGGAGTATCAGAACGCTATAGGTTCTGCCAGTTCTCGAAATAATGACCGTAGGCGCTCTAACACGTAAATTGCACACCGGGATAAGCAAAGGGGGAGAGGCGCTTGCGGCAGGACCGCCTGGCGCCCTCGTTTATCGGGGCGAACCGGCCACTAGATTGCCGGCAGCGGTGGCATCGGCAGACCTTATCGCGACCTGGAGAGGCATATCATGTCGCAACGTCAACCAGAACTATCAGGTTCAGCTCGACGCAAAGATTCTGGAAACATTTAATGAGTAAATAACGCGAGTTGAAGTGCGTTTCCGTACCGAGTTGGGGCGTAAGGTTTAGCGCTAAGCACACGGTCCCGTAGACCAGTCCAGCTCGATGCCCGGGGAGGATCAAGGAAGCAAATTCTGGGGTGTTAGCAACAAAGGCGTGGCGACGATCGAAGTGCAACCCTTGACCCAGACGACACGCACTGCACATCCTTGATGTGCGCTAAACGTCAGTCCAGAGCTTCTGTGTCAAAGCACCAGCACGTTGTTCGCGGACCCGGGAGACTGGCGGGTCTAGGCTGAAGGGAGCAGCATTCATTCAGAAGGTTGTAGAGGATGCAAGCGAGGTAATGAGTGCTCGTCCGGAAGAAAGTCGTCGGGTGATAAATCATCGCGACTATTCCGGGCGAATCCTAACCGCTGGTGCAATGAAGATCAAAAAGAGTGTAAAGGGAATGCTCAGTGGCCTTCTACACCAAGGAGAGTCTCTGGCTGTAAAGCGAGAATACACTGCACTTCACCTTTTTCCTGAAGAGGGGACAAGATAAAATGCATGGATTCAGCACACAACCCGATGTGAAGGACAGACTGCGGTACTGGTGAATGCGGTCCCAAGGATCTGGCATAAGGCGTGCCCGCGGAACGAGTGGCCAGGTAGCCTCACATCTGCATCCAACAACCAAGGTTAGCATCAGAGCACCAGCGTCAAGTCTGCTCAGGGCGATGTCCCGGATGGTGTTGGCGACGCCACAGAAGAGGGATAACGCCAACCGATTCTCTTTGTCCAGCGAGCTAGAGGAAGCACTGGAGCGCCGGCCATCTAATTGTCCGTCCTCGTGAAGCAAGGGCCCAGAAGGTGCTCGGATTTGGAATAAGCCCATGGCCAGCGCGAAGCCGACGAGTTGGTAGAATCAAGCCATGCAAAGTCATGCACGAAGAGGAAGGCTACTAAGCCCCGCATGCGTGGACGCGCTCCGTTTCTCCTGGACTGACGGAATCCCGCAGAACCATTGTCTGTCGAGAATCCTTGCTTCACATCCTCGCTCTGCCGTGGTTTCAGCTTTGGGAGTAATCAGACGTAACGTATGAACTCACCTCGGACTTGTAGAGCGACTTTTTTGTCTCTTTGTTACTCTCAATCTCGGCTACGTACAACAAGAATCCTTGCCCTTCCGATTTGTCCTGTAGTCCCTGGGTTCGCGTTCTCAGCCTTCGGGAACGCAAGGGAGGTCAATGCTCAGCGGCGAGAGCGTTGCTAAGCTTTCCAGGGCTCCAAAATCGCGCGATACATTGGTGAGGGGACGGAAACTGAACACAATGATGCATATGATGGTCAAGAGCAAGTCGCGTTGGCTGGATAGGGGTCAATTCCACTGGCATTGCACTTGTTTGGCACCAAGCGTGCCGGCTGTTTCCGAATTGACAGTGAGCGCCTATTTTGAATTTCATTCCTCCGAGTCGTCTGTCCCGCCATCTACCCAATCTTCCGTTGGATCTCTCCCCCCCAGCAGGGCCTCTACGCCCGCCCGACCTCCAAATGCGAGATGGTTCTTCACTCAGAAGCAACCCTCGAGATCCCCACTTGAGAGTCGATCCGGGAGACTTGCGCTTGTAGACACGTCTGGCGATGTCTGGGGCGACACTCAGCCACTCGCACTATGAAGTATCCACCGGGTATGAGGGCTAAGCTACGTACCTGGTAACAGGCAAAAAGCTTGGAGATCAGGAGTCCTTCCTCGAACTCGAAGAAATCGCACGGCGACCGAGAGCACGCACGCCTAGGCCTATGATCTCACTAGGGACTGCGCATCCGTCATCTGTTTCTGTTCTCTCACGAGATATATGGTTCCCCTCGAGACTATAAAGAGGACGCTCGGGATACTATCGACCACATCTTTCCCACTTAAACCGCCCCAACAAGCGCCCGACCTTCAAACCCCATTCTTCCTAATGATGATCACCCTTTTCGATGTCACGTCGTCTCTCCCTGGCAAAGCCTGGAACGCCACCACTTGGAAGACTCGGTTCTCCTTAAACTACAAGGGTCTGCCATACAAGACTGAATGGCTCGAGTATCCGGAAATCGCTCTTGTTCTCCAAAAGCATGGCATCCCTCCGTACAAACTGAAACCAGATGGCACCCCGCATTACACCGTCCCTGCAATACTCGACGTTGACGACGCCACTGGGGGAGTCAAAGCGATGCTAGTCGATTCCATAGTGATCGCCAGATATCTTGATGAAGCGTATCCCGACACTCCCAAGCTCCTTCCCGAAGATAAGGAAGCGCTGGAAGAGCAAGAGCAAGTACACGCCAGTTGGCTGTTCACTATGTTGCCGACGCTCATCATCCTGGGCTGCGAGACCGTGAGTCGCCTCAACAAGGAGAGCCAAGAACACTTCTCTCGCGGACGCGCCAAGGACATGTACGACATTTACAAGGTCGAAAGGCTGGAGGACGTCCCCTTGACTCCGGAGCACAGGCAGGAGCTGTGGAGTCAGGCTAAAGGGTGCTTTGATTCGTTTGATGCGAAGATGAAGGAGCGAGAGGCGAAGAATGGGGGACCATGGTTAAATGGGGAGAAGGCGACCTTCGCCGATTTTGTTATTGGCGGGTATTTTTTATGGGCGAGGAGTATATTCGGTGAGGAGAGCAAAGAGTGGAAGGACATCATGCAGTGGAACGATGGCAGATGGGCGAGGTTTGTCGATAGGCTGAAGCCCTACTCAAGTGTTGTCTAGATCGGAATTGTCTTCTGGGTGATAGCGATCTTGTTGAACCTCGTCAGGAAGCTGCAACTGTAAAAGGCCTAAACCATAAGAAATCCCAGTTTCCTAGTGGATTCGTGATATCGATCTTTGGTGTCCACTCCAAGGCTCGCGGAACCGAACGCTTGAGGAGTCATCGAAGGCCAAGGTATATCAGCCAGAGAGCTGCGCTCCAAAAGCATCGAATATTCATCAGCCTTCTCCAACTAACCTCACTACTCACGACAAACACGCTTGACATGGTCTCCATCCAAGGAACATCGGACTTGGATCAAACCCAAATCACGCTCTTCGATCTCGACTCGACGCTGGAAGGACCTGACCATGTGAAGGCGTTCTCTTGCTCGACCTGGAAGACGAGGTGCGGCACGCGCATGACACTGATTGCATGACGATTGACATGCATTGTTTCTATAGGTATGCTCTCAACTTCAAGAGATTGCCCTTCACGACCGTCTTCCTCGATTTCGTCGACGTCGACGGAGTGTGTCAGCGCATCGGGGCTGAACCCACCATTCGATACAAACCGCCTGGTTCGGACGAGCAGAAGGTGATCTACACCGTACCCGTCATCTATGACCCCAAGACTGGACGTGTCGTATCCGAGTCTCTCGCTATCGCCGAGTACATCGATGCCGCATACCCAGCACCGGAGTATCCCGCATTGTTTAAACCAGGAACTAAAGGCCTTCTTCGAGCCTTCGCAGCAGCCTTAGATCGGATCCCAACCGTACTTCCAACGGTATACCCCTTCGTTATCCCTGTGACCTTTCCAATCGTCAAGGAAAGGAGCAAGGAGTACTTCCGCACGACTCGCGAGGCCCATTTCAATAGGGGTGGTGGGAACCGAAAGTTGGAGGACGTGATCCCCAAAGGAGAAGAAAAAGTCGAGGCATGGGCGAAGGTACAGGCAGCGTTCAGTACTATCGCTTCATGGTACGCCGCTGAAGGGGGAGATTGGATCATGGGGGAGAGCGTGTCCTACGCTGACCTTGTTGTCTCGGCGTACTTAATCTGGATCAAGCGAATTTTGAAGGAGGATAGCGACGATTGGCGAGAGGTGGAGCGATGGGATGGAGGCAGATGGAAGAGATTGCTTGAATCTTGCAAAGTATACGAGGGAGCCGCGTAATGGAATTGACGAATGAAGGCTAAACGACAACACTGCAAGTACAGCATGTATATCAAACCCGAGCACACTGCAGAATCATAAGTTTGAGTGAATTGATGCGAGGTACGGAGGGGCACACCTCAAACGCGCCAGACTAGGTGAACGGAACGATGATGGAATTCGTGTCGGGCGTCCCACAGAACCCATCGTTCATCCACGCAAGGCAATTTGCAAGCTGAGTGCAAGGGTCCGCGCAGTTTGCCTTCGAGCAAAACGCAACAGGGCCAGAAGCTTGAATGCACACTGTCCCTGCAACATTGAGGCAAGCAGCATTTCCGTTGTACACAGAACACGATCCACCACAGTTGCTGCCGTTCGCGGTCGTGCAGGTGACAAGTCGAGTGCTTTTCTCCCCTCGCTTCCTCAAGGTTCCAGGGACATAGGACTTTTCGCCGATGAACTTGAGCTCCGCGTCGGTGTTGGCCAGCCAATGGTCGAGTTGTTCGTCGGTCATTATCCCGGTCGCGGCCTGTGGAGAATGGGTATCAGGGTAAACGTGGATGTAAGAGAGGTCTTACCGAGCTCGAGACCGCTCCAAGGGTCACAAGAAGTGTGGAAATTATGGCTGTAAAGACTGTGAGGGGCCTGAAAGAAACCATTACGGATCCGGCCTGAGCGTCAGCGGGTAGAAGATGGGTGGGGAAAGGAAAGGAAAACTGTACACAGTCAAACACTGCCGGTCCCTGTCACTGCTTGTATCGAAACCTGATGGTGACAAGACTCGGATCACATCATCGAGGACAGTACGAGGCTTGGGCGCTTATAGTGATCTCGGTCGAAAGGCGCTCTCTCTGGCTACAACCTCAGCGACTGGCGTTCTATACGTCCAGCTAGGGCTTGTAAGGAGGTGTCTCTCCAAAAATAAAGGGCGTGCAGGAGATAGAAAGTCTTCGAGAGGAACTGCAAGATCGAAGGATTGACCGGCGCTCGATATCCGCTGGTTGATGGGCGCCGATCTCGGGGATCCCGGATGGTAGATCAGGGGTGGAAGGCGGGGCAACCGGAGAGGCAAGGACTTACCCCCTTCTCTAGCTGTTCATTAAAATCCTTTTACCGGTATTCCGATCCTCGAAAGATCCCGTTGGTCGCAAGTCGATATCTTGCTTTGCACATTGGGTATGAAGACTCTGATCTTCGTGCTGGCGTGACGTCGTTGGATGTGAGGTTCCAGCGCGAGGATCGACCCTTGTAGTGCCACAAGTGGTATGAGTCGCACCAGAGAGAAGGGGTGATGTACGATTGTACCAACATTGGCGAGTATTGGGATCCCGCTCTAGAGGAAGAGTGAGGATATCAGTCGTCGCTTGCGCTTTGCCACGCATGGCGAAGTTTTTGGCATGAAACTTGAAGAGGAAGAGCCTAAGACGAAGGTAGCGATCCAGAAGATATGCTATCGGGAGGTAGTCCAGACTGCTATGACTATCGTTTCAGTCGTCTAACCTTCGTTTGAGATAGATCGGTGGTGAGAATGCTCGCATTCTCCGAGTGTGCGTCGAGGTCCCCTGGAACTTGAAACCGCTAATTATATAAACAGCCTGGCGACAGACCGACACTATAGCGATTGTTCTTTGAGGTATGGGCGTAATTATGCAGAGGTATACGCTCGCAGAAAATGGGAAATACGCAGGGAAACCTCGCGGGGTCTGAGAGTATTAGCGAAAGACGCGACAGGGGCGATTTCAGCGAATCGCGTCAATCCGGAACTTGCCGAGGGACGACAGCTTGTTGTCCAAACAGAACCAAAGCCTTTCTGCCAGTTTCCAGACTCTGACCTTATCAATACCCACTAGCGCCCACATTCAACTGAATGAAGACCACGATCCCCTTCTTTGCCCGGGCTGGGCTTATGATTCTCTACTCCTACACGGTGCTTTGGGCCGCTAGATGCCAAACCCGCGGTTCACCTCTGAGTGACCCTGGAAATCTCGCTTTCTCCGCCGCTACGGTATCACTTGAACTCGCTTCTGGTAAACGGGGCACAACCATGTCTCGGGTACGAACCTGGGGTGAAGGGTACAATAGAAGAATAACCTCCAAAACTCCACCTTCTACATTAGCACTAGGGTGTACCATCGGGAAGGACGCTCTTTCTCTCTTCAGCCACCAACTTTCTGGTGTCCTTCCTGCTACAATAACCAACAGCCGCAAACCGCCCAAACTCGCCTGGTAAGACAAGGGTCCCTCCTCACCTGTCCTTGTTAAATTAAATTGACTATAGTTGCAGTTGTTCAAAGTTGCCGCAAAGGTCAAACAGTGGTGCAATCGATTCGTCCAAGTTCGTACCAATACATTCGGCTCACCCGATGGCTTTTGTTGATGCTTTTGTTCACCATGCAGGGGACTCCGCATGCTGGCGGTACCCTAAATCGATGTTCGGCTACAGTCAACTCACCAGCCAAAATCAAGCGCCTGGACGAGAACAATAAGAGATGCGCTTGGCCCAATGATGTCATGACGGGCCCTGGGGATCGTCCTTCCGACATTCGATCGTTCGACCTGTCTTCGGTGCTTCCTGCAAGACAGCGACAATGTCCTCGGTACCGTATTCTCTCGAGGGTCACAGCGACACCGACGTCAGACGTCCAAGGAGATCCGGGTGTTTCACTCGATGCCCAGGACTGCTCCTAGAAATTGACTTGAAAGCCGACGATAATTGTTTTTCTTTGTAGGACTTTGCGGATCTAGCTTATCGGTCAGCTCACCGGCGCCTTTCCCGCGCGCTACGGTAAACGGGTAAGTCACCGGTAGACAATTACGAGAGTGCTAAACAGGGCGGCGGTCTCTCTGTGGCCTCACACGATC
>JANDKE010000731.1:0-20819 GCA_027627275.1 Coprinellus aureogranulatus | reverse complement strand
CCTCATCACACGCCCCAAACACCGTTATGAATGCCTTTAAGGCGCTACCACCAATCCAGAGGGTACCTGAAGAAGTCCTACATTATTTCTTCCTTCTGTGCCTCCCAGACCAACCGCGTCGCTCTAGCCTTTCACCTCAAGAAGCGCCCATTCTTCTAACGCACGTCTGCCACCGTTGGAGACAAAGCGCCCATAGCTCCCCGTCCCTATGGACTTCCCTGGACGCCAGCATACTCCTCCAACCAGAAGTAGAACCGGATGTGGATGCAGT
Organism: Coprinellus aureogranulatus; assembly: GCA_027627275.1. NCBI lineage: Eukaryota > Fungi > Basidiomycota > Agaricomycetes > Agaricales > Psathyrellaceae > Coprinellus > Coprinellus aureogranulatus. The sequence continues at coordinate 20,548 of JANDKE010000731.1, read as the reverse complement.
GGCTCATTGGCTCCCTCGTTCGAAAAATTTGCCTTTGACGACGCTGTCTCAAAGGACATTCGGAACCTAGAACGCCGATTAGCGGAATGTGTCGCGGACTCCGAAGACGATTCCTTGGATGACGAGTCACTGGATGAGCTCGAGAAACGAGAATGCCACCTGAATAAGGAGCGGTCCAGGTTGAAAGCCCTTCAGCGTCCCCTACTACACCCACCTCGGGACCTCACACACGGCCTCCTCACACGTATCCAAATCAACTTGACCGACCTGACCCTCTTCAATATTCCGCTCACCCAGCTCCACTCTCTCAGTGCGGGTTCATTCCCCCTCCTCTCCCGACTTGCGCTATCTCTCACCGTCGGCACCGGGTTTAAAAGGGTCGAAATCACCCCCAGCATTTCTCCGCTCCTCTGTTTCACCGGCTCACCCCACCTGCGCTACCTCGCGGCTACAAATCTACCACCAGGCGACCATATCAAATTTTCATGGGCCCAGTTAACCCATCTTCTCGAATTCCAGTGCTACCCGGACCCGACGTGGCACTTTCTCTACACGCACATCCATTCTGCTCTACGACTCACCCATCTGCATGTTTCATTGGATGAATTCCAAGCCAGAGTCTCGTCTCTGAGACCCGGGATTGAGGCTGGGAGATTGACGCTCCCTTTTAACCCTGTCGTTCTGCCAGAACTCCGGAAGCTCTCCATATACTGTCCAAGGAACTACGGTAGGGAGATGCCGCCAGAATTCCGGGATAGGTTTGACTTCCCGAAGATCGAGGAGCTGCAGATTGTGAAGTATAACATCTATATGGGCGAGGACAGATCCTGGGGGCCGGGTGACGTAGATGCGTTTACGAGGAAGTTTCGTGGGTGGACGAGGCTAACCCGGTTATCCCTGTACGACGTGTACTGGATGCCTGCAGATTCGTTCAAGATCATACTCAATGCGATGCCCCATCTCACTGCTCTAGAACTTGCCCCGGAAAGTGAGCGGCTCGAAGTCCTGGTTCTCGGAGGAGACTCGTGCGATCCTTCCAAAAACCGATTGGTACCCAACCTCCGACACCTCGTTCTACACAATGACGCAACCATGCACCTAGATACGGGAGAGTGGGTTTTGACAGCTCTGGAGGTTATCAGCTCGCGTGTGGATGTTCGCCGTCGGGGTCTCGATGATGAAGGGCTACAGAAAGTAACTCTATATGCCCCGAACCTGTCTGCAGGTTGGGTCAAGGGTTTCGTTGAAGGGACGTCGGAGGCGAAGATTGGGGTACGCTTGGATGTTGAGATCAAGGAGAAGAGGGCGAATGTGTATCCTGGGTGGCAGTTCTGGGGCGAGATGGACGAGGGGTTGCATGCGTGGGCAGGGGCTGGAGAGGTTGCAATCAAGGATGCCAGGGAGTAGAATTCCAGAGCTCTGCCGATATCAGACGTCCTCGGATTGGTAAAATTTCTTGGTTCAATATGTGGAATATATTAAAGCGACCTCAGATTGAATAATTCACTCTTGAGTACTGGTCCTGTACGATGACGAAGCTTAGTGAGGGGAGGTCAAGGGCATAGCGGCGATTGCCGAAGCCCCTGACCAAACAAGCCGCTACTGTGCGCGACTTGCTTTCGCCCGTCATCATACGAGAACACATAACCTGGCCCACACGTACGGTAGTCCAGCCTTGTTTCCACTCTCACACAGTACCATATCTCGAAGAAATGGTAGCCTGCTCGTCATCGCAAAACGGCAGAGGATGCACCGAACAAAATGGAACAGGCAGTAACCCTACCCTTGATCCCAAACCTCTCAAGCTCAGACAGAGAATACACTGGCTTGGGCGCCTTTGGTTACACTTGCCCGATCCATTAGAGGACATTGCCTGCTGAAGTCGCGCTCGATATTCAACGGACCAGATGGACGGCTATACATGTGAAACGCGATCCGCCCATCAACCGGCAAATGGTTCTCCAGGTTTGGCGCCCAGCTGCACGCCAAACAACCATTTTTTCATCTTGTCGAAGATTGTCGTTTCTTTCTCTCTGAACACTCCATTGGTCACCAGAAGAAGCTTACTCCCCTCAAGTTCCTTCCTTTGAAGGTTCAGAACCAGGATACCAGCAGGGAGGTACAGTAACACAAATTCAGGTTTCCGGTGTGTTGCGCTTCACCGATTTTCATACGCTTGGGCATCCCGTCTAAGGGACTCGTGTGGTCAGATGAGGATCATTAGAAAGTACCGACCAACCCCACCGCATGTTTGGCGCGAAAAGACGCACAAGGTACATCTTAGCCCCCTAAAAAAACCAGTTCGCTCTGACGCGGAAGAGTAGCTACTTCAATTATGCCTCTCAGATGAAACCCAACTCAAGCCATTGGCGTTGCATTTGTCGAAGCGGGTGCCTGAGGAGGTGGAATACCTCCTACATCCCTTTGACGACTCAGAATTTCCTGCTGACTTCGAACCCGGAAACGTCAAGCACCAGGAGCGCGTCGATACGATCTTGAGCGCCTTCCAAGACCTTTACGCGGTAACGCTTGCCCTCTGTTGGTACAGGACGTCACACAGGGTCAAGATGTACGGCACATCCTTCTATCCCATGGTTGTCGAGCGCTGGCCGAGCATCGTCTCCTGCATGACAGTCCTCTTGACTCGTGGATTCAAACGCTGGAACGATAAGTGCATCGCCCGGACTTGGGCTACCATTATCCACTCTGTGACTTTTGCAGCCAAAGAGGACCCTCACCAAGCCGAAATCGTAGTCTCTGAATACACAATCAACAGCTCACACCTGCTCCTGTGCTGTACCGATTGTGGCGAAGGGAGATACCATTATCTCCCCCAGCACAACGGCGCTTGTCTCATCGCTTCTCTGCTGCACGCATGCCTCTGGGCGCCGGAAACTTCGATGCGGCAGACACTGGGGTTCTACAGAAAGCAAGCACGTCAATGCATCACTATAGCCCTCGTCGATCGTCTTCCGGATATCGTCAAGCAGATTGAAGACCATTCATCTTCGTCACTGAACAACGCCGCGGCGACAATTTCGCAAATCACAGGCTCGGTTATCGCCTATTTCGAGCACCCTGCATGGGAGAAGGAGTTCTGTCGAAGGGGATACCTAGAAAAGGCTTCCTCCTTTGTACTGACGCTTATACGGAAGGCTCAAACGTTCAACTGCGTCAACGACGACACATGGACCTACCTCTCGACCGCGCTTCATAACCTCGTAGCTTGTGCAACGCGTCTCTCGATGGATCCGATATCAGCTGTTTCCCAGCTTATTGCTGGAGGGTTCCTGACGTGCGTCAAGGACTGCAAGCTCCGTTTATTCGGCGACAACTGCGAAAGCATTGAGTCTCAATTGGGCAGGGTGTTGCCATTCCTGTACTACTCTCGCCCGTTCGAAGGGACTCGTCGGAATCCCGATTCTAACTGGATCTTCGAGCTCGACGATTTCGCGAGTATTGGTCATGGAAATACCGCCAATATATTTGTGGATGTCCTACACCATTGCAAGATGACCTATGGAGGGAAAGACCACCTTTCATTGAAGATGTGCAGCAACATGAAGGTAGGGACACGGTTCTCACCCTTTTGTACTTCCGTCGCTCACTTCCTGTGACTCAGCATTGCAGCGAGATAACGGAAGACGCCGACGCGTACTCTGAGCTGAAGCTATGCGGTCGTTGTCATTCAACAATGTACTGCTCTGCGAAGTGTCAGGAAGAAGACTGGGGGATCCACTCAAAAGAATGCGCAAAGCTCTCTTACAGATATCAAAGTGAGTTACACCACTACAGCTGGCCCCGTCGATTAGTAGCCAATCTTGTTGCTTAGACGACAAGGTGGACCGTATATGGGTCTCAGCTAGTAGGAAACGCGACCAGCTCAGGACACTCGAGATGATGGCTTCGCATCTCCTTCCCCCGCCCGTTGATGTGCGAGGCACCACCGCTGTAGAGGCATCCTCGGGGAGGAAATGTATTGAGCCTGGCGAAACCACGAAACCCTTTCTGGTTTACAATCTTGATTCAACACTCTCCCTCTTCGACTTCGGCGCAATCTACAAACAACCCCGCTACATACGCCCGAGCATACCGTTAACTTGGTTTGCGTCCGTGGTGCGGGGGATGCCAGGCATACAGCCTTGGGTACCTCGCCTTCAAAAACTTATCAACGAGATGGAAGATCAGCCTGACGAGGTCATCCTTGTGGCTGGGTTCTTCAGAACTACAGGGGATGAGAAGGAGTGCATGATGGTCTGTGCCACGATGCGATACAATGCCGCTGGTGCAGAGGAGCAGAGGTATTCGGTCCTGAACAGCCTTTTTTGCAGAGCACGTTCGCCTGCTGGATCTAATTGCCTGTGTCTGTGCTCCGGCCATTGACAAACTCGACTGTACAGTACATCGCTGCCATTATAGTACCTATGTAAAACCGCAACAAGAAAATGTATGTAATCGATGTACGTCTGAGTCTGGGTAGAGTCCTGGGATTCTAATATCTATCCCTGATCGCGACCTCCCCAACTCCTGCCCACGAGCTCAGCTCATCGTCCATATCGCTCCAAGACTGCCACCCCGAATACAATTCCCCTCTCTTCTTCTTGAACTCAACATCCATGCATACCTCCATGTTTTCATACGATGTGCCTTCCTTGAAATCCTCAACCCACGCCGCGAACAAGTCGGATGCGTATACGGTGACCTTCTGCAAACCCTCGTCATCGTGACCCTGACGACGTACTTCCGTGCGCGTATCAATGACCTCCAGCACGTCCCATATCAAATCGCCTTTATATTCCACTGTATGGTCGATTTGGAGGACGAGGTGCCGGAGGTTTGGTACAAGTTGGCTCGAGGGTTCGGCTGAGGAGTCGGCGTCTTTGCCCAGAACGAGAGTTTTGAGACACTCGTGATTCGGAGCGAGGTCCAGTATCGTGAGGCGGGGCATCGCGTTGAGCAAAACCTTGAAGGTCTCTCCAGGCATATGGTAAGTGTCTCGCAGGGACAAGTGCGTTAGTTTTGTCCACCCTTGAAACTTCCTTGTAAAAGTGTCGATTTCGCTTGGGCCCCACGAGCTACCGCCTCCCATATAAACATTATACCGCGCTATCTGCAGCGCTTCGATGTTGGGGAACTCGAATCTCGACCAGAAGTCCGACTGCATCGTCCTACTGTAATTCCTTGGGCAGTAGATAGAAAGCTTCCGGAGTGCTGGGAGTACGACGGGGGAGAAAGGGATCAGCCACCGACCGGCTTGCCATCCGGGTACGTTGCACGAGTGACGCGCTTGAAATTCGTCTAGGGAGACGTGGAGATGGGTGAGCTTCACGGCTGCGTGAATGTGGGTATACAGGAAGTGCCATGTCGGGTCCGGATAACATTGGAATTCGGCGAAATGGGTTAGTTGCTCCCATGGAAGCTTGAGGTGATCGCCTGGAGGTAGGCGTGTTGCCGCGACGGAGCGTAGATGAGGTGAACCGGTGAAACAGAGGAGGTGGGGTATGGTTGGGGTGATGTCGACATCTTTGAGCTCGCTGCGACGGTGAGTGCCAGTGTGAGCTGTAAAAGGGAAGGGAAAGAACCCATGTCGAGGGTTTGAAGCTGGACGAGAGGAATTCTGAGGAGGGTGAGGTCAACCAAAGTGAACTGGATGGGCGTGAGGAGGTTGCGGGTGAGGCTGGGAGGCGGCTGTGGTACGGGGAGAGCTTGGAGCGTGGAACGTCTTTGGGTCAGCTCGCGTTTATCAGCCTCGATAGCTTCCCGAGAGCCACCCCCCGGCAGGCCATCATCTTTACAGGCTATCATAGCATCGCACAGGGTCAAAAAGTGTTCCATGATCCTGATTTGCCTTGAGACGGTGTCGTCAAAAGATAGTTTGAACTCGAAGGGGAGATTCTTGGAGCGGGAGAACCAGTTAGTTACCGAGCCCTCGTCGGGTTCCCTGTCTGGCCTAAGGAGGATCTCCAAGTCCAGAGAAGTCCATAGAGACGGGAGGTGATGGGCGCTTTCCCTCCAACGGTGGCAGACGTGCGTCAAAGGATAGTGCTCCCACAGGAGAAAAGGTAACCCGTTGCGGTAGCTTCGGGATACACAGGAGGAATACTTCCTGTAGTATCTCGTCGGGTAGGCGTTGAATTGGTGGTAGGGTGTCTGGTGGGTTAGAAAGTGGTGAATGACCGAGAACTGTATTGAGAGCCATTTCTATTGTCGTCGATTCCAAGAGAACGGGAGATGGGCCAGAAGCCAGAGCGCTGGCACAGTTAGCTAGAGAGAAGAGCTCGTCTTTCACGAGTGGCTGTTCTGGGGCTTGACTGAGAGTTATGGTCGGAAGCAAGTTGCGTCTGGACGCGACCACTGCCAAGTGGGACCGTGACCTCATGGGACACTGGTCACGCATATGTCAGTGATGGCCGTTTGAAGGTCCAGTGCGGCAATACCTCCCTCTCTTGAACCCCCACCATCTCGATACGGTCTGCTCATTCTTCCAACGAGGTTCTTATGCGTCTGCGGAGGTGTCTCTGGTAGACCTGTGTCTCACCCCTCAACCTCTCTACTATGCCGTGGCTGTCTCTCGGTTTTCCTCACCCAAATTCTGAAGCGATTCGAACTCATCGCAGAGTCGACACAGGGCCCCACGACAGTGCGAGATCTCCGCAGAACTTTACTAGGCTACTATGCCTCAGCGACCTGCGACGAGTTTCTTTCGTTCAAAGCCTAGTATCGGTCCCATCGCCTGAATTGGCCAATCGAAACCATTGCTGTGGGCGGTCGTCTCTGTACCTCTATTGATTGAGGTCAGGCGGCGAGGATGCGTTCCACGCAGGCCTTCGTTCCAATATGGATGCGCCATCTCCTCGAGCCTCCGATTGCTTTATGGAATAGGCGTGCACCGGGCCAAGGATATAGGCTGTACAGCACGCACGAGTTCTCGCGGCTTTATCCCGATGTTCTGGTAAGCATCTCAACTTCCCTGCCATCCCCCAGCGTGCTGATCGTGTTTTTATAGCTCATAGACACCTGCTGCCGTTGTCCTGGAATCTCGTCGCAATCAACTACGACAATAGAATGCGCGACGAGTGTCACCACGGACCTTTGAATGAAATTCTGCCGCCTGTACGACGTCTTTCTGTCCGAGGATCTAAGAACTTGGTGCTAGGATGTGAGAGCGACACGCGGTGCGTCTGTGCTATCAGCATAGCACTTTCAATGAGTGGCTGCTAACCACTGCTGTCGGCTTTCAAAAGGTGTTTGCGGAAGCCCCATTCCGATGCCCCTGTCTCACCAAATGCCACCGTAATCGGAATTGCGATGACTATCGGTGTCGTCGGTGTGCCTGACCGACATCGCCCTGTTGCCCATTGTCCTCCTCCTGGCTCTTTGTCAATGTCGTCGTCATTGCGCCCTCGTGGATTCACCCAGTCAGTCCGGTAACATGTTATCCAGAACAAGACAACGACACAAGTCGTCGGGACGACAGCTGAGATGAATTGAGGACAGCGGTCCCTGCGGGCTGGCGGCGCTTTATCCCCAATGAGGGACGCTTGCAGTCTCGCTCAGCCACATGATGGGCGCCTATGCTCGCACACCACCGCATTCAGCCTGAATGGGAACCAGCCGTTCCCATGCCTGCCCGGCGTACCTGACGGCTGTCAATCATCTCGACCACAATATAATGATAACGTTGAACAATTCCCTCCTTTCCTCCCTTCATCCCTCCCTCATCACCCCCACAGCGTCGAGAAGTCTCCCCCAGCTCACCCCCAGCACTTCACCTTCACCTCTGAGCCCTCTCGTACTGCGTGGGCGACATCATGGCCACAGCAGCTGCCCTCTCCCTCAGCTTCTCCAGCTTCGGCACTACGACCACTATCCCCTGACGACGATGTCGCACGGATCATGTACTACCTCAACTGTGTCACTGTCTCCCTCGGCATCGACATCCTCCAGGACGACCTCGTCGACTACAGAAACTACCACCGCCTCTCAGGGGCGAGGATTGCGCTCGTCTTCAAGTCTGCGGTCGAGTTCTCCCCGGACATCTTCATCAACAAGCTCATCTTCCGCGACGACGAAGGAGACGTTATCCCCACCGGCTCGAGCAACAAGTTCGTCAATATCACAGCGGCCTGCGACGTCGTCAGTATCCAGAGGGATTTCATTATCGGTGGTCAGGTCAAGGACGTGACGAAGGTCATGTTCTTCCGGTCCAGCTGGTTGAAGACCTACTACAACGACCCCGTCGAGCGGATTGCCAAGATTATCCTTGGTACCAAGCACTGCTCGCATTGCGAGGGTAACCCGGGGATGTGTGCTTGCTCGACGTGCCCTCGTGGATCCGATAGCGAGTGCAAGCCGCTCTTCGAATCCTTCCTCGACGTCCTCCTCACGGGAACTCACCCCCTCCTTCGTCGTCNGCCCCAGCTCGCTCTCGTTCACCCCGCTCCCTCCTCCCAANGCACCCCCNAGGAACCAGCACCAAGCCAACTGCGACGGTTGCGGATGGCAGCTCTTCACTGGTCCGCCGATTCAAGTGCAACCAGTGCTAACGACTACGACCTGTGCGACGGCTGCTAACAAGGCGAACAAGCACATCGACACCGGCCATCACTTCCGCCGCTATGAGCGCCCAGACGACTCTCCGGTCTACCTCCCNGTCNGGACTCCNTCGTCCCCTTCNGCTCCCCCTCCTCCATACCAAGAAGCGACNCGNACNAACACNAGTACGACGACNACNCAGCGCTCTCCGCCNCCTCCNCCTCCTCCCCANCGTTTNGTTGCGCCACTCCCGAGCGAGCTGGACAAGAAGACGCCGCTGTCATCGTCCTCNAACGCCAACCCCGCCGCNAACGGGTTCTTCTACCANTCCATGTCNATTACGGAGCTGAAGGCNTTCTTGGCTGAACGNGATGTCGAGGTNGGTGANATCTTCGACAAGGAGACGCTGTGCAAGCGNGTNTGGGAGACCCACTGCGATTGCATGTCCATCTCCGAGCTCAANACCTTCCTNTCNTCCAAGAAGATCTCGACCGCCGGATGCAGGTCTATCAACGACCGTCGAGACAANGCNAAAGCGGCNTTCGANCCCCCGACGCGTCCTCCNGTTGCGAGGGGNGGNGGNAATGGNGGATGGAGGGTCGACGATCTCGTGATGTTGACCGGCTTGAGCAANGCNGACATGAACGGCAAGATGGGNAGGATNCAGAGTATNGATTCGGCTGCTGGGAANGTTACTGTNATGGTNGATGATATGGGNCGGGCGTTCAAGGTGAAGTACGAGAACGTCAAGCCGTACGTCGAGGAGCTGGGNGCAGACCTGCCTGACGAGGCGGAAGAGTTGGAGTGAGNGAAGTGGTTGATTACGGACTGTNCTGTATTTCTTCACATATCTAGTTTCTCTGTCTCAANACCGTCTGTAATTTATGTGGTGTTTGCTTGNTCTGCGCGCTTATCATTTAGCGATCCCGANAACGGTGATGGCCGCAGCGTTTCGTCTTTTGTTTCTGACCATCATCATCCNCAATCTGNANTGNGNCAGNACCAGNATTGCTGAACCCGTAGNCAATCTAGCTCGGCGNAGTCTTCTAAGCGCACACCCGTCGCTGTGGCAGATAGCCATAAGATATTCAGATCGNNTTGGCCAGTCTCGCTTTACACCTTCCATAACGCTGNTACTCTGAGGCAACTCTCACCGACAATANTGGCTTNNGGGCTGAGCGCTGATCGTCAAGANTTCTGCCTATGCACCAAGTGTCGCTCTCGCCGGTCNGTAACTTCATGGAGGTCTGTGCGACACGAACTGTCCATCATTAGCAATGCTTCTGCAGGTTTGGCGCGCAGCTGCACGCCAAACAACCCGATTTTTCCCTGTTCCAAGATGGGTTACTTCTCCTGCGCCAGAGCTACAGCTGAACGGTAGCGGCTCGCCTCACTCTCACATCGAAAACTTGGGTCAAGGGTGGGACTTCGGGTCCGGGTTTNAGCATGTGCGTTTACTTCGCTGATATCATANGCTTGGGCAAATGCGCTGAACNAAGACTGGCTANACAGACACCTACTATGCACAAGAAACCAGCGAAACCGCTGAACGGCTGGANTCANAAGACTTCCAGGGTGTGTTCGGTCACGTCTGCGATTCAAANTCGTTCTGACGGGGAAGCNATGTAGCTACTTCACGCATGCCGCGACGAGTNTGCAACCACAACCACTATCAGAGGACTGTCATTTCACTTGGCGAAACAAGGCTCGGAACCCCAGGCTTTGGAATGCCTCTTTCACCCATTCGACNACTCAACATGGATTCCTGATTATGACCCAGANAATTCCCTGCACAAAAGCCGCATCAATTCGACTTTGGACGCNCTCAAGGACGTGCGCTCAATCGCCCTTTCCTTGCAACTCTCACCAGCTTCGTTNGACNTGAAGGANTTTGGNGATCANTTCTANCCTATGGTGCTTGACCGCTGGCCAANTATCGTCTCNTACATGGCATTTCTNTTTACTCNCGGCGACAAGTGCTGGAACGGCCAATGCTTGGTNAACCTGTGGGCAAGCCTNATTGACGCCGTCACCTTTCGAGCAAAAGCCAACCCTCACCGAGCAGAAATCGCCGCGTGCCCNTGCACTATCAACAGCGTTCACCTCTTACTTTGCAACGCTGATTGCGGTAACATGCGATACCACTACTTGCCGAGAGACGGGGGTNCATGCCTTATCGTCTCACTTTTGGTTAACTGCCTTGACGCACCGGGAACGCTAATGGGTAAATCCCTCGGGTTGTACAGAAAGCCGACACGCCAACTCNTCACTACAGCCCTGGTCGAACGGATCGCGGAAGTCACCTTGCAAGTAAAAGTCCAATCNTCCAAGTCCCTCGATAGCGCCGTCTCCACCCTCACTTTCATCATAAGCTGCCTTGNCGACTATCACAAGCATCCGGTATGGGAAAAAGGGTTCCGACGCCATGAGTACTTCAACGTGTGCTCTTCGTCGCTGTTGACGGTAGCGAAGAAAGCTCAAGAATTTGAGTGCGTGGATGGCGGGATATGGATCCGCTTCTGCCGNTGCCTTGTCATGTTGGCAGACCAGGCGAGTTATTCCTCATCCGATCCAATATCGGCCGTTTCCCAGCTAGTCTCTGGAGGCTTTCTGTCGTGTATCACAACCTGCCTTTCCAACCTACCGAACGTCAAAGTCGGTTTCTGTATCNCGTCAGATTTGTCCAGCATACTACCTTTCCTCTGGTACTTCCGGGCGTTCGAGGAATTTNATCGTCACAAAGACTTTCATTCAGCNTTCGATTTCAAGAACTCTCCGGACCCTAACCTATTANGGCTNGCCACAAGAGATTTCACGGACGTACTCAATCACTGGAGGATAGCTTATGCCGCTGAGAGGNACGNCGTCCCGTTNAATATGTGCAGCAACATGAAGGTTTGTGTNGCATCCCGCTGTTCCNAAGACCTNTTTCGCTAACAGAGCCCGCTCTCAGCATTCCCAAGCGTCTAACAAGGACGCTGAAACNTTTACCAANCTGAAGGTCTGCAGCGGCTGCCGCTCCACAACGTACTGCTCCTCNNGGTGTCAGGAGGAAGATTGGCAACTCCACTCGAGAGAATGCGCCGAGCTGTATGACTTGTACCAGAGTAAGCGCCANNCCTAATATCAANTTCAATNCGGCTNAGCTCTCTCAGGCAACAGGGACGACGGAATATGGGTGCCCACAAGCAGGAAAATGGATCAGCTCAAGGCTCTNCAATCAATNGCTTCGCGTATTCTTCCTTCACCAATGGACATCCGAAACGGTCTTCAGTCTCGCGAAGTCGGTCGTGGACACGACGACAACCCTNCTCNAGCGNACGGTNCTAAGCCGTCGCTCTCTTTGTTTGACTTCACCGCAANCTCTCAGCAAGACACNGGGATGACTGGAAGNNTTGGCNAGCTCGTGCCACTAGCAGCTTGGCTCGTCTGCGATCNNGCAAAACNNCCCGAACATTGACCCTTGGGTGCCACGACTCCAACGCTTCATTGCGGAGATGGACAACCACCCAGAAGAGGTTACCCTCGTTGTCGGCTTCTTCAGGATTAATGGGAATACGAAAGATTGCATGATGGTTTGTGCAACGATGCAATACGACGCCGCCGGAGCTGAGGCTCGTAAATATTCAGTTCGCGATAGCTTCTTCCGGATGATACGCTCCAACTCTCATCAGGCTTGCTTGGATCTATGCTCCATCCTTACCGACATGTATAAGTAGATAATCTTCAGTCTTCAAGCTTCAATCTTCGTAAGTCACGAACGCTCGTCCGCCACCGTATATGTTATATTACGGTCAAGCGTACGAACAAGAATAGAGGTATCGGCACAATGTCATTGTGAAGGACTTCTGGACGTTCACCGTATCGAATGAGCTCCTTTAGGATTCGAGATTGAAAAGTAAGACTCCAGTATGCCAATCATATCCCGACGGAGATCGAAAGAAAGAGCTCGGGACCCTATGCAACAAAGAATTTGTTATATAGGCCCATTGGTCGAGTTAAAGGGTATATAGGTTCCCAGCCGGACGACGCGAACTGAAACCTTCATCCCGGCCCGCGCGGATGTACGGCTAGTGTGAAAGTGTCGTGGCGCTGAGCGACAGCGAGGGCGAGATGGGTAGAGTTCCACTTGGTGAGAAAGCCCCATAGATACGCTCCTGTTGCGTCTGATATGAGCGGTTTATCTCGAGGTGCTGGGCGGATAGAACTTGGCTATTCAACGTCGATTGACTTCGTTGCCCAGCTCTTCTCGAGATAGAGAGCATCGGAGGACACATCGAGTTCTTTGGAAGCCGCCACTGTGTAAAGCGAGACTTGAGTCAGGATAATGAGAACACCCCGTTAATGGGATCGACGGGCGTCCAAATAACCCTGTATTCTGGGATAGCGAGGGTTGGGTGAAGTCTGTGCATATGAGAGACGGAAGGCAAGCTGCTACGCAGTGCTAGGCGTCTCAGGTTAGGGGCTTTCGGCAGTTGCCGTGCAGTTCAACGACCGCGTTCGCGTCCCAGTCCGACTTGCCTCTCGCCGCCATCTCTCAGCATCCTTGGTTACGGCTCTCCCTCTCATCATTCTCGTGGCAATGGACTTGGCTTGGAGGGGAAATGCCTCCCGTATGAATGGATCGCGCTTACGCCAAATTTCGATACGCAGAGCAGAATCTGTGAGTTGAGAACGGAAACTCACGCCTTGCCCTCTCCAACGCTCACTGAAAACGACTGGTCAGATCCTCGACACAGAACCCAACCAGCTTCGTAAAAGCTGGCATGATGAGCTGGTACAGGGCTTATCCGAGGATGAAGACTTCGACATCGTCGGACGAGTAATGGCGGCGTTGGATGTGGCGGCAAACATCCCTGCAGGTCCTCTCAACCTTCAAGACCACGCAGCGACCAGGATTCTTAACGAGGCCCAAGAAGCAGCCCAGAAAGTGCTCATGATTGTCACCGCCTTTCAGGAAGCAAAACAGTCCGAAACTCTGGAGCAATGCAGCCGTCGGTTCTTCTCGGTCCTCGCTGACAACTGGGAAGGAGCTATACGCTGCCTGACATTACTGGTGCGGTATTGCTCGTTGAGCACTACTCCGTCGGTGGTGGTATGCCGCCAAGCTCACTTGCTGTGTCTGATCGCTGGAGGAATGCAATCCGACGCATGTAAGAAAGACATCCTCTGTCGACCCAGCACGGCGGACTTCATGTACCTTCTGCTGAACCTGGTGGATCCGCAAACTAGACGTCACTATGTGGCGCAGCCTTCCGGCGAAAGCGGAATTTGTGCAATTCTGCATTTGTTCCAGACGTCTCTCCTGACACCCGAGTTAGGGACAGCTCTCCGATGTCGCCTCTTGTCTTATGGAAAAGCTAAAAGGGGCGTCGTTCTCGAGTCTCTGATATGTCGGGCGGAAGAACCATCATCGTCCTCGTCCAACTTGGTAGGAGCCTCAACAAACCTGGTCTTCGTCATCACCGTTTTCTGCATGCTCGTCGTCGATATTGACCTGGCACAGCACCATCAGAACGCCTTCTTCCGTTTGGCTTCCGCGCTCTGTACCTTCTGCGAGAAAGCGCACAAACAGCGGCTGGTGGACGATAACTTCTGGCAGCTCGTTGTGGACAGCATCGGAACTCTGGTGAGAGGAGCGGTGACCCCAATCGGTCGGGCTGGTGTGCTACAGCTGGTCCAAGGCGGTATTCTAGTCTGTGTTGCCAGAACCTCTAGCCGGATTACCAGCATGAATGCACAGTCTCAACTCCTGACCCTCGTTCCTTACCTCTACCCGTACAAAGTGCTCCAAGCGGCGGGATCTCGTCATGACCTCAAATTCTGGGCAGACGCCCTTCCGGACAACACACCTTCGATCCAGAAAGACCTGCACGACGCTTATCGGGCCGCGCTCCTTCAATCCCTTGCCTCCAAACGCGGTAGCAATGCCATTCCGTTGTGCAGTAACCTCAAGGTATGCCATCTCTTTGTCGCTTCGCGAATTTAGGGCGCTAACACTCTATACAAGCATCCCAAAAAGTATAACGGCGAGCCTCGGCTGGAAGAAATGAGGTTGTGCAGCCGGTGTCATACGGTCGCCTACTGCTCTCTCACGTGTCAAGAGCAGGATTGGGTAGCATTCCATTCGGCGGAATGTGGACGATTGGCTGAGGGATATCAAGGTCTACCACCACCAATTTATTCTGCATACAACCATTGCTAACATTACAAGACAGGATCGAAATCCCTCAACTCATGGCCTTCGCTCGGCCGCAGGAGTGACGCACTCAGTATAGTCACGACGTTTTATCAATTCTGCATGCCAATCTCCAGCTCAGCTGAAGAGGATTAGGCATGCAGTCGTCGACTTCGGCCAACTTGGTACCTTTGGTCCTCCGCTCCTCAGATTCAAGCCCGGATGTTCCCTTGTACTGGTCGACTACTACGCTTTGCGGAACGACAGGCCTCTGATGTACGAGCAAGTGGATGTGGAGTCGTACTTTCACCCCATCGGGTGTGTGCGAGAGTACATGGAACCGTCTTTGCCTCGGTTACAGCGATTCATCGACGATGTGGAGGCAAACGATAAAACGATGATCCTCGTTGCTGGTAGGTTTAGGATCAACGTCAGTCGGGTCCTCGTTGCGTTTGCGTTGATGCGCTACTCTGCGAACGCAGATGTGCATCAGAGGTACAGTGTTGTTTATAGCACGTTTTGGACTGGAGACCTCAGTAGTTTGAAAAGCACGGATGTTACCCACCCTTTCTGAACCAATAGCGAACGCCTTCTAAAACTCCTTGTTTGTAATCTAGTCTGCGGAGGTATGAATGTAAGGCTTTACTACTTCTGCAATCAAGAGGTACCACGGAAAGCGAGCATTTAGTAAACTGGGAGAGAACTCACACAAGGATACTCACAGTTGAAATAAAGGCGTTCACTACACTGCAGGATCTTCGCGTCGCGAGCAGGAATGAGGCGACGGCCTGGATGGGTTAGGGGCAATCACCGTGCCGAGCGATGCCGATGCATCTCGTGAGCACTGTCCGCCCCCGTTCATCCAGCTCTTTGCCTTCCCCCCCAACTCGCCTTTTGACTATCTACTAGTATGCCGTCTACTTCGACACAAAATGCACACCAAAGAAAGGGGCGTCACTCGCGTCGAAGTCTTGTCGAGAGAGCAAAAGCTGTAAGTGCAACTAAGTACCAAAGTCATATCTTCTTTCCCCCGGGGACTGACGCGAACTGGCAGATATTGGCCGCCAAGGACAAGGATTGGCAACGCCAGTTGGCACTATGCTTCGTAGAGGACGACAATTTTGAGATCGTGGAACACATACTAGGAACTTTCAACGTGGCAAATATCCCGTCTCTCCTGCGGAACGTTACAGTCACCAACGCTCTGTCGGAGGCCAGCATGGCGGTCGCCGACCTCCTCTTAATCTGTCTAGTTTTCTCCGAAGAAGAATTTTCCCAACTCCTAGGCTTGCGGATCGACCGGTTCTACTCGATTCTTGCCGAACACTGGGAGGGTATAACCCGATGGTTGACACTGCTCGTCGCCTGTCGATTCTTACACTCTTCCCCTTCGGTGATGATACGCCGCTTCTCCCAGCTATTGTGCCTTCTTGCAACTGGAATGGAATCACACAGGCGTCTGCAAGACATCATCCATCGACCACGTACTATCGACCTTATCTATGTCTTGCTCAGCCAAGTCGATCCGGATACTGGGCTTTACTACGTGCTCCCTCCTCAGGCCACAGACAAGTCATTGACTTGCGCGGTTCTCCACATGCTCCAGTCATGTCTCCAGGAACAGGACTCTGCAAGAGAGCTATCTTCGCGTTTGGTCTCCTATAGGAAGGCGACCAGGGACGCGATATTCGAATCGCTACTTCTTCGGGCGGAGCAGTTGGTATCGACTTGGGTGTTAGCCAATCTCGTTGAGATCACCTTTATCTTTTGTCGACTTGCTGGGGACGAAGATATTATCCTATCACGAAAATATCGCCAAAACGCCTTGTTTCGCCTGGCCAAGGCGGTTCTCGCTTGCTCGAAGAAGGCTCACCAAGAGCAACTCGCGGACCAGCGTATCTGGACTTGGGTAGCAGACTGCATTGGGTACCTCACAGAAGGCGCGGTAATTCCAATCGGGCAAGGCGGCATTCGACAGCTCATTCAAGGGGGCATTCTGAATTGTATCGCTCAATGCTCTAGTCGACTTACCGTCGCCAGTTTCGTGGACAGGCTGTTGTATCTCGTCCCGTACTTGTACCACCACGAGGCGGTAGAGACCATTTCGTCTCTTCGCGGCATCGAGCCCTGGGTTGAAGCTCTCGGAGAAGACTCGCCCTCGTCCATCTATGAGAAGGTGTACAACGCTTATAGGACTACCTTGAGACAAGTGGTCACCGCAGAACGCAATAGTGAAAACATCCCTGTCTGCAGCAATCTCAAGGTGTGCCGTAGCATTCTTTCCTGTGGATGTACTGACGAACCAACGCTATAAGCACCCTCGGGTTAGGGACTTCCCCAAGTCACAGCTGCGGGGGATGAAGTCGTGCAGCCGATGCCGGACCGTCGCCTACTGCTCTTTGGCATGCCAGAAGCAGGACTGGGTCGATTTCCATTCCAAAGAATGCGCCCATCTTTCCCGGAAACATCAAAGTACGCCTTTCGTGTCCGTCCTCCTAGCTCGGGCTGACCCACAAGATTGAAGGGAACGGCCTAGATTCACGCTCGTCGCTTTGGCGGAGGAGGACTTCGCTCGGTATCCTTGAGCAGCTCACGAACTCCGCTTGCCCATCTCCATCGGGTCTGGTTAGTAGTTTTTGGGATGCGGACATCGTGCCCGATGATATTGGCTTCCCGCTCCTCAGATCCAAGCCGAGGTCGACAGCACTCCTCCTCGATTACCACGCTTTGGGCCACGAGCAGACACTTCGGTATGAGCGCGTGCGGATACTCTTTCTATAACGCGGAGACGTGCGACAAAGAGTACATGGCGCCGGTTCTGCCTCGGTACCAGCGGTTCGTCGACGATATGGAGGCGAACGAGGATAAGGCGATCCTCGTTTCAGGGAGGTTCAGGATAGACTCCGATAGTGTTCTCGTTGCGCTGGTGCTGATGCGCTATGACGCTGACGCGGATGAGGGTCAAAGGTATAGAGTTTGGTACAGCACGTTTTTGACAGTCGAGCTCGAAGGGTGGATCGAATGAGGGGCAAGCTCGTTAGATGATGTTTGCCTGTCAGTTACAGTCAGCGTCTTCAGCTGCAAGCGAACCCCAGGACACTTCCTTAACTCGCCGTATAATTCTTACTATCAGACTATCTTGTACCTACCCCGATATCACAGAGCCCCGATTATGAATCCAATATGACTTGGAGTTGGGATTGAGGGATTGTGACAGCCCAAGACTGAGCCTTTCCGGTACCAGGTTCTTTGATCGATCTTGGCCGTGAACGCGGCCTAGTCATATGGAACTTGTGTTTCATTCAGGTCAAGCTCCTTCAATGGAGAGGCTATGAAAAGCAGAGAACCGCAAAACATGGGCTTACAGAGATGGTGTGGAAAGGCAAGCCACGCAGTCATTGACCAGCACGGCAATTGCCGAAGCCCCTGCCTGAAGGCGCTGGGCGCTTCCCAGCAACTTGAACTCGTTTCTGACTCTCATCATGCAAAACCTTCAGGCAACTGACGCTCACCCTTGACTCTGGCCTCACTCTAAGCAGGAGCGGCGTCCAAAAGGCTCAGCAACCCCTCCCAATGCTTTCCGTTTCAAATTCGAAATCTTCACGACAATGAGGGTGGGGGGTATGTGGGGGAGGCAGGGGAGGTGGGAGTGGGGTGTCGCGGATGAGGTGGTGTTTGGGGAGACGGAACGGAGGGTTGGGTGGAGTGTGCGGTGCGTACTGTCCTATACCCGATATTCTTCCGGCGGTCAGAGACTGACGAAAGCTTCGTTTGTTGTTTATTCGGCGTAGGTTCATGGAAGCTCAGGAAGCTAGACGTCAAGCCAAACGGATGAAAACCACTCCTCGGCCTACGCACCCTTCCCTCCTACACGCCCGTTCAGAGAACTCGGAAGGAAGAAGTTCTCCCATGAAGCGTACGGCGACATTGTGCTATGTCGCGTCCCTCCAGCCCTCTTCCGGGATCCTTACTCGCCCTATTCTCCATTTCCTTCATCCGCGACCTCTGAATCTCAACCCCACTTGTCCACCAAAGGGTAAACAAGACCCTCTTCTCCAACCACCGGGACGTCCAGGCGCCTTGGACAACGGAAATGAATACGATGACCCGTATACGAACTGCGTACAACTCCTCTCGTCTCCCTCCATTCGACATATCATCTTTGCTACCACTCCTCAACGCACTTCAGGTCAAAATAATTGTCCCGCGCCGGAGACGTATCTAAGAGAAGCCCAAATTCCGTACCGGAGACGTACGTCGCCTCGTTCAAACTCTCGTTCGCCTCCCATCTCCGTCTTGTGCTCTTTGACGGGGATATGTTCAATCTGAGCGTTGTATNGGCGAACAATGATGCCAGGAGGGAAGTTGGGTGTATCCCGACGTTCAGAAGCCCCTTTCTTTTAAGGAACCTTCCCCTCAATGCGGATTTCAGAAAGGGATGGGAATGGGGACGTAGTCCAGGACCCCGGGGCGGTCCTAATCAACCTCGACGAGACGTTTACAGTCGAGCGGGTTGTAGGGAACGACGGCCATGGAGAAGGGGAGGGGGAAGATGGGTCTGGCGTTCAAGGTTATGGGTTTGGGTGATGTGGAGGGTCCTGATGCGCAGGAACCTGTGGAGGCGGGGAGGGAGGAGCCGAAGTTTGGTTTGGGGTTGCTGATGATGCTTGAGGAGCGATATTTGGCATCGCCCAATGGGGGACGCTCTTTCCATCTCATCCTCGCACTGGCACTGGCCGTCGATCTTGGCCTGCCTCGTGCCGCCCAATCACCATCCAGTCCCAGGCTTCCTGTGATGAAAAGGCGTTTTCAGGTTGAGCTCCCACCGTGCGACCTGGTGTCCCGGCCTCATTCATATCGGGCGCTTCCTTGGCCCTGTCTCTGACAGATGGTCGCAATGATTATCACGAAGGTGCTGTATAAAATGAATGCAGGGGAAAAGCCTGTTCAAGATCGCCTGGCAACGTATGTCTCTATTCGTTTCGCTCTTTGATAGAGCCTGCCCTTTCCTTCTTCCCCTTCCTTTCTCCCTTTCTCATTCGTTTGCTCATCGGGTATGACGACCAACCCCAACGACAACCTCCCTCTCTCCGCCCACTCCCTCCCAATCATATCCCGCGCGAGCCTCAGCAGCAGCGATGTCGCACTGCAAGGCATGCTCACCGGCAACGCCTCGTGGATCTGGTATCCAGAAGACCAAACGACTCTACCCATCGCGCCCACGAACGAACAACGTGCCTTCCGCAAAGCCTACACATACCCTAAAGACCGCGGTACGCCGACGAACGCGACGATCTTCGTAGCGGCGGACGATTATTTTGCAATGTATGTCGATGGGGTGTTGGTGCACGACGCGGACGCGGCGTCGAGGGAGTGGAATACGATCGAGGCCTTCAATGTTCCTCTACCCGTTGCAGCGGAACGCGGGAAGGCTGCGAAACCCTCTGATTCACTGCTCCTCGGCTTCAGGGTGATCAACGAACTGAACACCGCCGGCCTCATCGTTTCAGTGCAAGTGAACTTCGACTCGGGGGCGTCGGATATTTTTTATACGGGGTTGGACCAGACGTGGTTGAGTGAAAGGTTTGTGCAGGAGGGGTGGGAGCAGGTGTGGTTTGGGAGTATGTTGGAGAGGATGGGGAGGAGGTGGGCGCCTGCGATGGTGTTGACGAAGGNGATGAGGGATCCGGGCACGGAGGGGTTGGCGATGGTTAATAGGGAGGTGGTGGTTTTGGGACAGCTTGTTCTCAATCCCCAAGAGATGGGGGAGATTCGCGTGGGCTGAGCCCTACGGCGACGGGATCGGGGGGCTGCGGGAGCGACTGCTGGTGCGGC
>JANDKE010000730.1:0-20824 GCA_027627275.1 Coprinellus aureogranulatus | reverse complement strand
AAGCCCTGCCCCGCTTCAACGGCTTGGTGGTCCTAATGGGCCCCTGCACTCCTACCCGTGCTGCTTGAAGAGTTGTCGCCGAGCATCTCCAGGACAGTCGAAACTTGCACGGTAAATGCTCCAGGCGCTTACGCGGATCAATGGGGGAGGGGGAATCCAACGAGAAATGCATTATATAGTACCCAAGGGGCTGAATGACTTCACAGTCGCAAAGAGAAAGTCACCGATTCCAGAGATCATCGGGCGTTGCACAGCCTGCCCGATTGGGCAAGGGACCAAATTTCGATCTTGGCTCCGAAAATGGCCACAATCGGAAATCTCCTCGATTTTATTTGTTTTCTGGACGCCACGTTGCAGTCCCAGCACCTGTCCCTCCTGGACCCCTTGCCCTTGGCTGTGCTCCCCTGCACATCGGTGCTTTCTGCCCTCCAATTACCGAGCGGATAACCTAACAACTTGCGGCGCGTTTTGCGGCAATCCCTGGCTGCCTTGTTTCCAATTTGTGCATACTCCCGTGGATCTCTGTCTGGACTCGCCAGGGGACAATCTCGTCACTAACTACGCCCGAACTCGAATTCAACTCTGCATTCTCGCTTGACAGTCATTATCTTGCGCTAGATGGCAACCTCGGATCCAACTTAGCTTCCGTCCCATATGGCCTTCGTCCAAATGCTTGCGAATCGATCGCGTCTTCCTCTGCGGTGAACTTCCAGGTCCAGGTCTTGTGACGAGCAACAGATGTTGACTGGATTTGCGAGGATTCCGAGACCGCTGATACTTACGCGTCTCCCAAATTTTTGCTTCTCGTCGCCGGCCTCCGGCGCTCTAATCCAACTGGGTCCACTACGCAGCTCTCCCTCCCCAAAATTTTCCCTCTGACTCGAGCAAACCTGTGCGCTCTCTCTGGCTCTGGACACACGCTATCTTACTCCATCCAGCCGCTTACATCGATGTCATTTGCCTGCGGTGTGTAAAATATCGGAGCGATGAAAGTCTTTAACATGGGTACGTTTATTTCATATCCGAATTTCAGCATCCACAGTTGCATGGCTATTCATCTGGGTCTCAAGTCCAAGGGCGATGTCAGTCCATAGCCCTCGTTTTATCCCATTATCGCACTGTTTTTAGCCCCGAGGCCTGCCTCGTGTTGGGCGTAAGGCCTGGGTGACGTATGTCTCCCAGCGTACAGAGACCCGGGCTGCCTCGAGGCAAGAAGTTTGGCCCTGATTGTCTTCGCCAGTGCACCCAGCGCCGCTGCCAGAGCCGATATCTCGCCAGAANCGAATTTTTCACCGTTTCCTCTACCTTCGAGACCTAGTCTCTTCATTCTTATTCCTGTCTTCGTTGGAGGTCGCCATGCGACTTTGTTGTTTGCATGCTGGTATCAATGGCGAGCGAAGGTGCTTTGTTTCGTTTGGAGAAGAGGGTAGGGTCTACCCTGCTTCCATTATCCGTAGCGGATTTTCGTTTGTGCTTTGAACCGCTGCAGGATGGCGCGGTGGCTGCTGCACACTCGGCAGTCCAGTCCACGATGGATTTGCGTTCAGGTACTAACACAGCCACCGGGTCCTCGTTCCTCGGTGCTAAACCGGCCTCCTCCTCCTTGGTCTCCGTGAGTCTAACGTGACGTCCCTCGCCTGTCACCTCACCCTTATCAGTAGTATCTAACCCCGGTTCATGGCGTACGTGCAAGATCCCGTGAACTCTATCCCGAGTTGCGGTACGAGGAACCCACACACACAAAAGGTTCCCCAGGTTCTCTCATGTGCTCTCCCTCTGCGTTTTATGAAATCAGGTGGCGAATGGTACCGTTGTGTCTTCTCTTCATTCTTCACTATCTCGCTTGTGTTTGTTGCTAGGTGGTCCCGCACCTGAAATGGATACATTGCGCAGCGCGCACCCTCTCCTCCACGATCCGGTCAGTATGCCTATTCCCCGGCAAGGTCATTCGTGACCATAGCTAGAACCTTGCTCATATTTCCCATACCCTCTTTTCTACCACGGGACGGGACGAATCCCCGCGCCTTCCATTAATGTGTACTTCAATTGCTTTGCTTCGGGCTGCAATTCCGGGATACATATGGTCCCACTATTTCATTCGCGATGGTTTACCGCCATTTCAACTGGCCCTCGACCAGATCACTTCACACTTTCAACCTCGCAAGAACCCGCTCACATCCCTTCACGACCCGCGTCTTCCCTTACCCACAATAACCGGGAAGAGAAGGGCACCCTACTCTCGCTAGAATTTCAAAAGTTCGTCAGTGTTGGTGACCGACCACCATCTCTATTGTCCTCTGAATCGGCCCTGTCATCCGTCCAACGGATCCTGCACCCAGTCCTCCGTTGGACCCACCCCTCCGAGCTCAGGACGCTCAGGTAACACGTAACTCCGGCATTTCAGTTGCACCACCAAACAGAAATTTGTGTGCGCTCGTGCACGAACACCGAGTTTCCAGGTTCCGCTTCACAAACCAAAAGTCGAGGCGCCCACCAAGCGTTTCAAACTTCGAGCCCACCGTCTGTCAGATAGAAAGTGTGGTTACAACCGTGAAATCAAGCAAGTACGTCTTCCTCTCCATTTTGATAGGAAAGTAAGAGGGCGAGGTTCGCTGGTCAGCGTTACAATAAAAGCTAGTATACATTACCATAATGAGGACAAGGGAGTAGCCGAAGTTGTACAGCACACGGTGCCAATCCTGCAAAGAGGATATCCATCTCATCAGCCGCTCACCCCTTCGATCGTGTTCCCGATCGCATGTACCGACCTATACGCATCTACACTCCACCTCCCGAAGGCACCCGTCGTTTCTTCAAGTCACTGACGGAACAACCGTACTCGTCTTCAGACGGGACGCGACATCCACCCTTGAACTCGGGCTCGACCTCGCTGCCATTAGTTTGTGCGTCCCGTTGAATTTCGGGTGAAATGGTAACATGACTGATCCCGTAGGCCGCAAAGCAATGCTGGAGGTATTGCTCTGTCTTCTCCCATTGCTCGAGGGTCGTGCCCTCCGGAACACAAACGTGAAGGGAGGCGAGGATGACTCTACGTGAGTCACCGTTGCCACAGGAAGGTGATTTAGAACGCGTAGGAATAGAATAGGAAAAAGAGGAGACTCAACGACTGCGAGAGATGCCACACGTGTATGTCGTGAACGGACTTAACGAGAGGGAGCTGTGTCAAGACGCGTTAGAATGAAAGCTGAGTAGGGAAGGTAGCGGAAGCGCCCCAGAATGATGCAACGACAGCCTTACAGTAACGAGGTCTTCCTTGACTTTTGCCAGATCCAGGTGTAGCGGCGTTGATTCTAGTAGAATCCGTCCCGAGCGCAGCGCTGGAAGTGTATNGAATTCAGTCAGGAAGCGCCGGGGACCACTGAGAATGNAGGGTCCTGCTTACTCAANGGAAGTGCACTTCCGAAAATAACCAGCGCGATTGCNAGAGACATTGCTGGGTCCGCATAGAACCTTCTAGGAGAATCCAACTTCCAGAGTAGAATGGCGACTATGATCACGCCGATATCTTTCAGGGATCAAAATGTGAAGTGAGNGCGGAAGAGAACAGAGCGGCGGACATAACTTACTATTCATAGCATCNCCCAGAAGATGGACNAGAACGCCAACCAAGCCTAGATTCGCTTCGTGCGCATTTGTAGGTGGGTCGACTGTATGATTGTGAGAAGCATGCTGCGAAGCACCAGAATAGAATCAGCAATTCAGTCTTCTACCTGGGTTCAACCNAAGATACGAACGATGGAGTCGAATGCATGAAGTTCCACCGACGCTACCTGCGGGTCGGAATGACTGTGGGAGTGGCCGCCACTGTGTCCATNCCCGTGCCCGTGTCCATGGCCATGGTGGT
Source organism: Coprinellus aureogranulatus (assembly GCA_027627275.1). Lineage (NCBI taxonomy): Eukaryota > Fungi > Basidiomycota > Agaricomycetes > Agaricales > Psathyrellaceae > Coprinellus > Coprinellus aureogranulatus. The sequence goes on along the minus strand of JANDKE010000730.1, from coordinate 16,959 downwards.
CTTGACAAGAGGAATGAAAGTCGCGCAGTTAGGATTACGATCGGTTGGCTAGTTTGAGGAAAGGCTTACCGTGCACCACGAGGGCACTCACAATATTAAGACCCAGTCCAACACATCCTACTATGAGAATGGCCATTGGGGAGTCTATGGTCTCCACGTGGACAAATCTCTCGATCGACTGAAGGAGGATAGAGAGGGCCAACGCTAAGAGGAAGACGCCATTGAAAAATGCTCCTACATGAAACCGGTAAGAGCCACTTGAGAATGAAGATTGGCGCTATGAAGTCGGGTGACGCACCCCACTAGTTCGGCTCTGTGGAAGGCGTAGGTGAATTGGTGAGTCTGGAGCGTTGCATGAGGATGAATGATCAGCTCAAATGCGGGCCTGTGGCTAGTCATGGTGAGTCGACCCACATGTTGGCCTTTCGACTGAAGCTGGGAGATGAAGTGTCAGCATAGGAGGTGCTGTAGTCGCAGAAAAATGTGCTAACCCATGCAGCAACAAATGCGATGGCACTGGAAAGTAAGGAGAAGAGATGAGACACACGATTTCAGCACGCAGAAACCGCTCACTAGGCGACAATGTCCTAGCAGTGATACGTCATTTAGAAGATCCCAGCAGGTACACACAGCTCTCTCGTTGAGGAAACACACACATTCAGATAGTGGAACTATGTCCGTGGTGAGAGTAACCGCAGGTCAGCAACGCTTGCGCCGCAAGGTGGCTGTTGAGACATTGGCGTACCGCATCCGCAATTAGCGCCAGACTGCGAGTCCGGAAACCAACTGTGATCATATGGTCAGACACTGGTATTCTATTCTCGAATAGACTATAAGGGACTTACTAGCTATCTCTACAGCAAAGAATGCGCAACTAATAATCAAGACGATCCCGATACGCGTAGTGTTCTTCATCTGCACTGCACTTGTTATTGCTCCAGGATGTGAAGAGTTCAGGTAATATAGCAGCCTAGTAGTTAGAAGGAAAGGGCCCAATTCACAGCAGCGGGACGAGTGCACCCCACAAGATGGGGGTAGGTGGACACGTTGCCCCAGGAGTTGGGAAGCACTATAGCCTAGTGCCACTTTTCGGTCAATTATTAGTTGTGACTTGTGTACTTGGCCAACACGATCATGCGTTCCCTTTTATCCCGGATCCTGCGTCTCGAGCGGCAATTNATTCCCAAGTCAGGCTGGAAGGCGGTAATCGTGACTGGAAGACGACAAGAATAGCATAGTAAGGTGTGTGCTGTGACTGGAACTTCGAGTTCTCTGAGATAGAAGTCACTTCGGGTACTGCCGAATGTCCTATTTCGGAGACTCTTCCCAATCTTCAAGCACAAGCGCCATGAACTATCTCAATGGCTCATATACGATCCATGCAATAACCGGCAGGAGGAGATGGCATGACTCCCTCTGACCAGAGCTGTGNCAGGGCGCAGGCCACGAGGCGCCAGGCGCTCAACANGAGGAGGGGCGAATGTTGTGAGCGGAATCGGGTGANAAAGCGCCAAGCGACGTGTTCGANACATTGTATCGTCTTCNACATNTCAGTGTANTACATTCATTTCCGATAGATGTCGTTNATATATCGTCCTCCCTTGTATGCTCTGACCCATGGGCCTANGGCGCGATTTTACCCCNTCTCGTCNAGTNATACATCAACCNNCACCTTGAAACATGCATNAGCCATACGACCTGACCTTCGAGAACCAGAATGGCCTCTCNTGCTTCAACACAACGGGTTGCACCTCTCCTGTCTCAAGGTTTACGGAATCATACGTGACAAGGTCCAGACGGTTCCACCTTCCCAACGGTTTCGAACGAAGTTCTAAGCTCATGTCGAACACATAGCGAATTTGGGCAGGCTCGGCGGCGTCGTTCGTGCTGCGTCCAGATCCATGAGCATGATGTCCACCACGTCTACCTCGCGAAGCGGAGGACTGCCCAGACAAAGACGCGTGATTCCCGGTTGTTAGCCCGGATGAGGCGATGCCACCGTTAGAAGCGACCCCTGGGGCGGGAGAGGGTGTCTGCCGGCTGTAACCCACGGAGGAGAGGTCAGAAGCTAGGGTCGTGTCATCATGCCCCGGGACCAGGTACTTTCCGCTGGCGTCCATGAGGTTGACGACGCTCACAGTCGTGCCTGTGAGGAACCAGTTGCCAATGAAGAATCCCTGAAGAATAACTGCGGTCAGGATGAAGGAGGTCGACATTTTGGTCGCGAGAGACGGCACCTTCATGCGCAAAGTGGGCTTCATGATTGGGATAACTTGTTGTGGCGCCAGCTCTTCGTTGGCCAGCAATGAGAGCACTTGACCGTTTGGATAAAAGCGAAGATATCGATGGTAAGTGATTAAATGGTTCACCTGGGTAAAAATGAGCAACCGGAACGGTTGTGNNGCGGGGGAAANGTTTAGTGGTCTNNCGTTGCACCCAAGCGTCCTCGCTCAAACCGGGTCGAGTGTAATGACAGATGGCGATGTACAAACCATCCATACGCACTCGAGGATGTTCNATGTACANCTGCCTGAAATTGGAGTTGTGCNTTGTTATNATCGCAAGCAAGTCCTCAGCNTCAGGTATTTGAGGTGGCTTGTAAGTCCTTCGGACAAGTTCACTGCATACACTCGTTCGGTCCCAGANACTTGCACGGATACGCGGGGTACGCACCTCCAGTACACCGGGTCCAAGGTNAGCATGCGGGNCCTGCGGCATACAAGGGCGAATCGCTCGACGGTCGGAGTATCCATCTTGCGTATAACCAGATACATAATTTCTGGTGGGAGGCGGTTNAATATCACAGGTTTGCCCTCTTCTTCGGGTTCGAAGACGAGATNATGAGGCCAAGACTCTATGATATGCGCCAGGCGTNTNGTAGCTTGACGAGAAGCAGCTTTAAAAGGCTCCTGCACAGAGAGCTTCTGCAAGTCTGTGGCTAGTAAATCGGGGGATGTGGGCACATCCACTGATGCTGCANGAGCAGCAACGGCTGTCCCGTGGCTGGCCCCAGAAACCTTCTCCGTATAGCTCTGTAATTTGGCCTTGAGCAGTTGCTCACGATGGTAGGCTCTATCCACNTATGGATCCTGACAAGAGGTGTAAGCTACCGCGATACGCTGNCCCAAAGCTGACGNGTCTCACTANACGGAATGCCTGGCGGTAGGAAGCCAANGCCGAATCCAAGTCGCCACCTTGCTCGTATTGCACTGCCCTTCGGTACGCAGCCAGCGCGTTTTCATGAGTCTGCGAAGTCGCTGCCGAAGTGATTGCACCATTCCGAATCGCTGGGTGACTCGAAGTCGCAGCCGGAGCCGATGCCTTGCTCGACCCAGAAGTATGCGTTCCCGCTGTGGCTCTAGTCGCCGGTCTATTGAAGGTAGCCCTCTGGTATCCTTCGGGCCCAGCCTGGAAGCCTTCAGCTGTCTTCTCCGGGAACTTCGAAGTTNTTCCTTGAGCATCTTGAGCTTGGTGTCGCCTTCGTTCGACTTCGGCCTTCCACTCGGCTCGGAATCGTGCTAATTCGACAGATTCATCATTCNAATTCCCTCCTTTCGCAGTGGAAGCAAAAGGTGAATTCAAATGATGAATCTGTCCATTGAGTTCTTGCATGAGAGAGAGAACGGGAAAGAGAGACNATGGAACGGAATCAGAGCTGGTTCTTGCGTGCCTTACATATGAGATGATGCGGGGTCAGTCACGCGGTGTTGATCAATATTGATTGACCCTAACCTGACTGTATCTCTTCACTCTTCCACTCTTCCACGTCCTGCTCAGCTGTGACGACGACGTCGGACAGCCTCACGACCCCCACCTTTTCTTTATTTCTTCTTGCGTTTCTATTTCTTGGNTTTAGGACGGTGAAATGGAGGGTAACAAGGACGAAGCGCTGCGGTGCCTTGCAATCGCCCGCAAACACCTCACTGCGGGGAACATACCTTCCGCTCGGAAGTTCTGCCTCAAATCCAAGGCCCTNTTCGATACGCCNCAAGCCAGCAAGATGTTGGATGAAATTGACAGCGCCGAGTNGTCTGGTCCATCATCAAGTCAGGCATCCAGCAGTAATACCACAACGGAGGAGCATCCTTCCGCTGCGGGAATGAGGAATAGCACCCGGGGGCGGAGAGGGAGAGGAGTAGTAATGGGACGGCAGGTGGGATGGGTGGTGAGAGGAGGGACTATACGCCAGAGCAGCATGCTGTGGTGAAGCGCGTTCGAGCGTGCAATGCTACGGCGTATTACGAGATTTTNGAGGTGAAGAAAGATTGCAGTGAAGGAGAGATCAAGAAAGCCTATCGCAAGGTATGGACCCACCTTCTAGTCCAAGGAATCTGCTCATGTCTTCNGTNTAGCTGGCTTTGGCTCTACATCCGGACAAGAACGGTGCACCTGGTGCAGACGAAGCTTTNAAACGTATGTTGTATTGCCCTATCCTCGGTAACAGCAACTCATGATGGTCGTACAGTGGTCTCCAAAGCCTTCCAGATTCTCTCAGGTTCGTTTGAAAGTGCTATCGCCCTTGGAGAATGCTGATAGATCGTTCTNCAGATCCACAGAAGCGCGCCATATTCGATAGCAGCGGTGCCGACCCCGACTCTCGTTTCGGTGGCGGCAGTCCATCATCTTCGGGATTCCAGACACACCACTTCCATAGTCACGGCTTCGACGGAGAAATCAGCCCCGAGGAGTTNTTNAATATGTTCTTTGGCGGTGGAGGCACATTTAATCANGGTTTCTCTGCTGGTTTTCGGAGGGCCGAGTAAGCGCTACTCCTCCCCTATGTTTATTGCCCAACTAACGCCCTAGTAGCCATGTTCTCCGCATCCTTTGGTCCCGGCGGCTTCCAGACACGCTCAACGAGGAGAGCACAAGCTCAGGCCGCAAACGCCCAAGCAGCCCAGCAGGACCCCAGATCAATGTTCATTCAACTCCTCCCACTCCTCATCCTATTCGCGTTCTCTATTCTCTCATCTCTCCCAAATCTTTTCTCAACCCCACCAGTCCCCGACCCTCGCTATTCGTACAGCAGCACTTCAAAATACAACGCGAAAATGGAAACNGGAGGACTGGGTATCCCATACTTCGTNAACCCTTCGGAGTTCACGTCACATCCTGTCATTGGCCCTGAACTCGCGAAGGAGGGCCTCAAGATCACAAAGCAGGGCGTGGAGATGAAAGATGGGACACCACCTCCAAAAGAGAAGCAGCTGAATGGCAAGGGTAAGGCGCGGGGACCGGCTCTCGCGAAGTTTGAAGATGGCGTCGATCGACAGTACACGCGCGAACTGTACGCACAGTGTCAAAGAGGGGTGGACCGGAAAGAACGACTGCGTGAAGCAGGAGGTTGGGAATGTTTGGCTGGAANACAGANTGGGAGAANGTGAAGAAGATAGAGAGCGAACCTATTCCCAGNTGNGANGAGTTGAAGCGGTTAGGAGTGTTACGGTCATAGTCGCGTCCTGCTTNATTTATGTNANGACNAGATTCGCCATGATCATCGCGTATACCACATCCTATACAGCTTANGACATGATGGTGCCCCNATGCGAGAGCGTAATAGAATNGAGGTTCTGGATCGGTGTAGGGCGCTGGGCGNGAGTCTGGCCTGATCTGGNTTGTGAATCGGCGTGTTGGACATGCAATGGTGTTGGATACAGGTGGTGCAGCGTTATATCCTCCCCTCGCCTGCTCCTCTATAGCGCGCTTTCGTTNAAGACGACTCCTGNGCCTTGACGCGCTCCTGCTCAAGCTTGAGGTAGAAGTTTTCCTGGCGTTCGACTGGAAAGTAGTGTCAAGGGGTCGGTCAGTATGNATAAGGACAAGAAGCCACGNCGCAGAGATTGGGNGCACTNTGAANNTGGTATAGAATGGCGACTTACGAGCCTTCAAGTGGATGCCATACCTAGAACCGCACAAGTCAATGAANGTAGACATGCATCTGGAAAGTCNACNACGCACCAGTAAGANTAAGCACCNGTGAGACCAAGGCCNAGGGCGGTGCCAACGTCGAGCCAGAAACGCTTCCTGAGCTTGCCNGTGATAGGGGCGATGGGCATCTTGGCGACGTTGAGGATGTCGAAAAAGTGGTGGAGGATGGCGTCGANGAGGAGAGAGGGAAATGTCGGACAGCTCTGTGTTTGGCGCGCCCCCTGGGACCTAACAAAGACGTCACGTGTGTCACGCATTTGTCACCGCCCGCCGTCGCTGTTGTCCTCGTTCCCCTGTGACACGCCCAACACACGCTCTTGTTCTGAACACCTTTCGTCTGCCCCGCTGCTGCTGCTCGAGGCGGAAATCCAATATTATATTCAGTCCCCACAATCCTGCCCCATCGGCCCACCCACATCTTTCCCTAACATTCCCCGAGACCTTATCATGGATGACCCATCAGGTTCAGGAGGATGGCGCTTTGCCCAGTGCTTCGGTGATAAGGGTGAGGTCGAGGACATTACCGAGGGTACGTGCTCTTCATATTATTTGGTCCCGACGTCGAGGCTGCGTTCTGGTTCGGTCCATTGACTCTCTGAATTGAATCATAGCCGACATCATCTCCACCGTCGAATTCGACTCCACTGGCAACTATCTCGCTACGGGAGACAAGGGCGGTCGTGTCGTGCTATTCGAGAGAAATGAAATGGTGTGTACTAAGGTTCTCTGTCGACATCTGTGGCACATCTGCGCGATGGGCGCTACCTCACGATTCCATCGTCACCGGTCCATCTCGCCCCACTTATTTCCTACTCGTGCTAATCTTGCGAATAGAAAAAAGGGATGTGAATACAAATTCTACACCGAATTTCAATCGCACGAACCCGAGTTCGACTACCTCAAATCTCTCGAAATCGAGGAGAAGATTAACAAGATCAAGTGGTGTAAACGACAGAATGCCGCCCACTTCTTGCTATCAACCAATGGCAAGTGCTTCCTGTCTACATGTCGCCGGTAAACTGACAGCGCCCTCAGACAAGACGATCAAGCTATGGAAGGTCTTCGAGAAATCGCTGCGAGTAGTGACAGAATCGAATCACTTCGACGGCACCCGTCCAATGCCCACTCCCACCGCCACCAACCACCTCCGACTTCCTCGCATGCAACAACAAGANAANATCATCGCCGCCGTTCCTCGGAAAGTGTATGCCAATGCGCATGCATACCACATACACTCGATCTCGGTCAACTCTGACCAGGAAACGTACATCTCTGCCGACGACCTCCGCATCAACCTCTGGAACCTCAACATCAGTGATCAAAGCTTCAGTGCGTATTCGTTTCAGAGGCCCGAAGAGTGTAGCGCTGATGATGGCCATTGAATNCAGACATCGTGGACATCAAGCCTGTCAACATGGAGGAGCTGACCGAAGTAATTACCGCCACNGAGTTCCACCCCACGCATTGCAACCAGTTCATGTACTCAAGCTCCAAGAGCAACATCAAGCTGGCTGACATGCGCGAGTCTGCCCTCTGCGACAAACATGCCAAATGTTCGTATNTTCTCTTCATGTGAACTGAGGTCCTTACGCAGTAGCGAATAGGTTTCGAGGAGGAAGAGGACCCCTCTCAGCGGTCGTTCTTCTCGGAGATCATTTCCTCAATCTCTGATGTCAAGTTCAGCCATGATGGGAGATACATNCTCTCGCGTGACTACCTTTCCCTCAAGATCTGGGACGTAAACATGGAATCGCGGCCGGTGAAAACCATCCCCATTCATGACCATCTGCGAGGGAAGTTGTGCGACCTGTACGAGAACGACTGNATCTTCGACAAGTTCGAATGTGTCTGGGGAGGNGACGACAAGTGNGTACCGACGTCATTCAGTNGGCGCTAGTCCAGGCACTGACAGTNACCNTTCTNTATTAGACACGTGTTGACAGGNTCCTACCACAACTATTTCCGGATATATGACACGGATACTCTCAACGATGTAGTTCTTCAGGCCGACAAATCTGCATTCAAGGCCAAGAAGATCGGTGGGCCTCTACCTGGGAACAAGGGCATGAAGAACGGACCTCGGCCCGGTGGCTTGCGGGAAGCCATGCAGTTGGATACTCTGGATTTCAATAAGAAAATCCTACATGCTAGCTGGCATCCACGAGAGAATACAATTGCGGTACGTNGANTNCGATTTATTCAATGANNGTACTGACTAAACGNACTTTAGATCGCTGCAACGAACAATTTGTTCTTGTACAGTGCTGCGTAATAAANTAGATGCTGAACAACTCGATGGTGCTTCTGATTGGANTGCGCTAACCCTTACCTCGTTGTGCGGACGAGTTACANCNGTTCNNATCGCCGTTNAAGGACAGGCGATTNCGGCTTTGGACCTCCCGTCAACGNAANNGGCGTTTCAGAACGCAACTCCTCCATCGTCCGCNCTTCCGCTGCAAAGACATCTCCCTCTAAGACCCTGGCTGCCTTCATTCAACACGTTGCTATCGTCTGGTATTGGCCACTCNCCCTGCACTNGTTCGCGTTCAATCTACTGGTCGTTTTAATTGGCTTCTACTCGCTCTTCACGCTGCGTACATACCACTTCGCTCGCCGCTTCTTGTTTCTCATATTGGTTNCGNTNTTTCNNCCANCACTTACGCTCCTCTTCATCTTACCTCCTTTCCCCTGGTCTGTAACAGTTATCGTCACTTTTGCTCCTGCTCCTGCCACGGACATTCACTTCCACTCCAATACCTTGCATTGTTTACAACGTTCGAGCCTTCTGGAGTTTGTCGCTGTGGGGAAGGAGGGGTNGGAGAGGTGTGTCTCTGGCTGGCCCTCTGTCCTCTCTCGTTCACTTTGGTCCCGCTCGTTTCTCCAACTAGTTAGACTAAAGACGCATTCAAGCAGAAGTAATCATCAGAATAGTGAAAGCCAATCGGCCACCTTTTGTATCATATTGCAATTACGTCTNAACCTCTACNCTCTGTCGCACTTTGGTCCCTTGCTCGGTGAACGTTCCACTATGTAACATTATAGTATGTAGTAAGCTTCNNGCTCGCAATTGGTTCTCCACTGGCAGCTTGTCCTCGNTCNGCGATGAGAGAACATCGCAATTGANGCCGAGCGCTGCGTTCCGTCCGACATCNACACAACGCAACTTGCGCCTTGCCTTTAACCTTGACATAGCCTCTTGAACATGGACCAGGTACACTCAACAGGCTCTCTACCTCCAATGNCAAGTCAGCTCATNTCAATCCTTCTACTCTAGTCCGAATTCAGGCGGATGCTCCAGTCCGGAGCGGCTTTCTTCCAGTNACAAGACAGGTTCAACNTCCCGCGGATNGNTGCTTGCTGCAACAGCTAAACCGTATGTACTTTGGCCCTTTGGCGCTGGTTTGCGGANTTGAAAGCGGACTAACACTGACCTCAGTGGTATAGGAAGAAGATAGAGGCATCCCAGCCTGCCTTCAAGCCTAGGAAAGTGAAGGAGAAGGATTCGAAGTATCGAGATAGNGCATCGGAACGTCGNCATGGAGAAGGGAATGACTNTGCTCATGTGCGNCCCATNTCCAATTATATGTCATTTCNGTGCTCANATATGCCCTGTTCGTANNNATTTGCTCTAGGTTGAGGCATTGCTCGAAGACTTCGAGAAGCAAACGAAGGAGGCACGAAGTCAGGCTGAGGTGCGTCGCTGTGCTCAGATATATGGCCCTCCTCTATATCTCACGCGCAACGGACAGATTGAAGAGAAGAGGAAGTACCTTGGAGGAGACAGCGAGCACTCTGTTCTCGTGAAAGGTCTCGACTTTGCGTTGCTAGAACAAAACAAAGCACGCGCCGCGCTGGTCAGCGATGCATTCGACGAGGACTCGTTGGAGAAGGCATTCCAAGAAGCATCCTCGACTGACAAGCCCAAGAAACGGACAAAGCAGGAACTACTCCAGGAACTCAAGAAAAAGCGGGCTGGTGGTGAGGATGAACAAGAAGAGGAAAGCGCAAAAGACAGGGCGAAGAGTGCNGAGGCGGAAGCTAAGAGATTGGAGGAACTGAAGCAGAAGGGAAAGTTCAAGCCTATCGGGTTCAAACCAATAGGACAGCAAGAAGGGACGAAGANAAAGAAGAAAGCGAAGGAGGGTGTAGATGGGGNGCGGAAGAAGAAGAAGCGCAAAGTCGATGNTAGTGGTGGGGAACGNGCCGCCAGCCAGTCCGCTGAGTCCAAGGCATTAGAGGACACACAGCAGACTCCCGTTGCAGCAGAACAACCCACAGTGNCCCCTTCAGAACCGGAACCGGCTGACGAGGACTTCGACATCTTCGCTGACGCTGGCGAATACGAAGGCCTCGACATCGGGGNCGATGATGATGAGAACGNCGATAATAAGGAAGTTCGGAAGTCAGCTACCATGGAGGACGAGGAAGAGGGCGAGTTTGTTCCTCGTCAATGGGTACCGGTNGAAGAAGGTGGACCTATCCTTCAACGTATCGACTCNGAACCACCACAAGNTCGACCCGACCCGTCACCATCCAAGTCTCCTNATCGTTCTCCATCACGCCCAAAGGCAGACTCCGATGTCGAGATGCGTGAAGACGAAGAGGAAGGAGAGGNACGGCCNGTGCGACTNCAGCCTCTAGCCAGCTCCGCGTTCGACGTCAAAGAATTGTTAGAGATGGATCGCGCTGCTACTTCTTCNTGGAAGAACAAGAAACGCAAGGACAAAAAGAAGTCCGACAAGGATAAAGGGGCTGCTGACGATGAGGCNGCCAAGAGNAAGGCAGCAGCCGACAGGGCAGAAAGAGACTATAAGAGGTGCGTCCCTGAAGTTCACATCGAGGCTTTGTGCAAANGACTTACCCTTGGTTTTGCTCAGGCTCAAAGCGTACACTGACAAGAAAGGTTCCANGAAGTNATGTTGAAGAAGCCAGTAGCGTATGATAGTGTGTATGGTATATTTATGGATGATAGATACANCCCNCCNAGCTCAGCTTGTTGGCAAATCNGGGTGCCCTTCCAACAGCTTGTTNATGGTATTCGTCCGCAGCTGAGTGTCAGCGAAGAGAGCCCGTACGAGGTTGACGAGTTCGTCAATNTGGAAATCCACAAGTGCTCCTTGCTCGAANAGATAGGATATATCCGCCATGGACGCTTCCTGGATAGACGTTAGGANGGCATCGCACTAGTCGTATTATGCCGCTGAACTCACCAGAAGNTCGGAGAGGTATGAGAATTTGAGCCAGGATGGGACGTACGCTACGACGAACGAAGACTAAAGAGAGGTNAGCAAAGTTTACAGTTTCTTGATTAAGCCTTCACCCACTTGTGTCGGATCTTCNCTGAAAAGTCCCTCCAACGAATTGAAGATGCGGCAGAGTTCACTCAANTTCTGTGACTCAAGCTCCGGGATATCTGGTAGCGCGATGATGTCCCGCAGAACCCGCGAAAGCGCAGCATCGNCAAGTCGACCAACTGCCTGATAGTACTTCGTTTTCGAGGAAATTGGCTGCCAGGCCCGTTAGCTACCNGAAGAAAGCATGNAAGCGATATAAGAGCGCCTCACCTTGATACGTCGTGCCGTATTCTTGATATTCCTCACAACTGCATTGATAGCCTCCTCGCACTCATCGTACCTATCCTGGTCGCCCGTATAGGCAAACCGCTGCGTCCCATCCACAAGAACCTTGTCGTTNTTGAGACACTCCCTGTTCACAGCGTCTTCAAACCAACTATCCCCCAACACCTTCAAGTCACTCCTACACTCCGCCAGCCGCTCTTTCAATTGAGGGTGATTGCCAGCTTCCCTCTCAATCTTATCCACCGACTGGCTGAGGTACAAGCAGTCGTTGGAGAACTGCAGCGCCCCTTCGATGGTNGCCAAATCCTCCTCGAATCGCACAGGGTATAGAGCNTGGAACAGNTCCANTATCGAGCTCGCNGATTGGATGAGNGTGGATCCNGCTGCNGTNGGAGATGGAGAGCTAGAGATTTTCGCNAANAGATTCGACGCAGCNAACTGTTTGCTTTCTGCGACGACATCCTCTACGAACCTGACTAGCTGTTTCATCTTGGANGTAACGCGGTANGTCTCTTGNGGGNNGGTCGGCACAACGATTTTAGGTGGNCGATGTTGTTGGGGCCCAGCAGTGGANTTANCCGANGTTGTCGTCGAAGNTGTATTCTGAGAGGGTGCGATTGTTCCAGCGGAATTTGGAGCTGACAAGTTGAGAGNGGGTGGTGGGGANGACACCGACGAGGTGCTGGTGCCATTCACCGGNTTCTTGCCCTTCGANGCTAGCTTCTCCAAACGNGTAGCCGCTTTGGGNGCNGNTGCGGGTTGAGGGGCAGGCACTGACTCCTCAGCATCTTCAGTGTCGCCCCAAGGATCATCATCCCAAGCATCGTCCTCCGTCGTATCTTCCGCTACAGGGTCATCCTTGGCTTCATCCTTGACAGCTTCATCTTGCTCCTCGACAGCCGTATCATCGTCATTCCACCCCCAGGCATCGTCAGGATCAGGTTCGTCAGTGTCCTTCGGGGGCTCAGAAGCCGCTGGTGCCGGTGAGCGTTCAGGCACTGGTTCAGGCACGGTATCGTCGTCAAAGCCCCAACTCTCCGTCTGCCCAGTTTGCATGCCCGCCTCATCCTCGAGGCCCCATGCGTCTTCTTCCGGTTCTCCATTGACTGCAATAGGGTATGAGCTATCCAGTGGACGTGCCACCTCGACTTGGAATGTAGCAGTCAAGTCGATCTTCTCCATCACGAGCTCTCTCGAGCGCTCGAGGATAGCCGTTCTGCGTTGACGCTCGTAGTGGCCTGAGAGGCCGTTCGACCATGACTTCAATGCGAGCTCCTGGGAGTTGGGTTCCAGGAGGTTGGCTATGTACCGTGATTCGAAGTCTACGGATGCCTTCACGAGCTCGAGGAAGGGTGGTAGGAGGCCGAATGAAGAGGGGAGGTGCGGAATAAGGAATAGATTGAGGACGCTTGTTGTCACTGGCTTGGATAAAGACCGGAGGAACGACGGGGCTTGGGTTTGGGGAAGTGAGGGGAAGAGATATTGAGCTACAAAGTCGAAGACCGTGGAGAGGTTTTGGAGGCGAGTGATGCGCTGCTCTGTGTTGGGAGGAGCAGGGGTAAGGCTCAGCGAATGCGAGTGATGGGTGCTTTGGACGGATATGGAGTATGGTTGCTGCAGAACCCGGTCGACGTAGTGAGCCATGAAGTCTCGTCGAAGTGTTGTGAGATAGTCATTGAGGGCAGATGGGGACAAAGACGCGAATATTTCGTCCAGGTTGATGGTTGCCTCTGTGTCTCTCACTGTGCATGTCAATGGCTATAGCATGCCTCACGATGCGGTATCCTCACCTGGTACATGTGGGTGGATCGTAAAAGAGGAAGGCGTGGCGACAACGCTTCGCGACAGGCATTCAAGGAGCTGGCCTTCAAGGTTCGTCTTCAACGTTTGTGACTTCCTCTATTGCCATCTGTCAAAACCGAGGACACCTCGAGTGTGATGTAACGCACCTTCAAGTCCTTCATAATCGTTGCCCGTTCCAGTGCGGTTGGTGCCGACGCTATGAGCTCGTCCATACTCATAGTTGCAGCTACCGCCTCCGGAAGCTTCCCAAATTGCACCAGGGACATAACGGATGTGTAATGCTGCTTGCATTGTAGCAGATGGGCCAAGGATTCCGCTTCAACAGTTGCATCTGAGGTTTCCTGTGCCAGTGCAGCGTGTTTCTTCAGGGTCTCCAAGGCCTTTGGTACAATGCCAGTCTGTGTTGTACACTGTAAGAAGCCGGACACTGAGGTGGGACAAACTACGTACCTGAGGATTTGAGATGACATCGTTCAGCACGTCGACCTCCTTCGATATATGCTGCAGTCGCGCTTGAACGGACTTCGACGTCTCCAACTGCCGCTTGAACAAGGGTAGGTCTTCCTGGATCCTACTGCGTATTCGTCGCTAGAAGTCCATCTCAGTCATGCTCCTTTCCAAACAGCTCAACGACGAACCTTCGTCGAACGTATTGATTCGTCGAGTTCCGCAACCCAGGACGTGGCCAATTCCGAGTTTATCGACTGGAATGTCGCCTGGTCGATGCTGGTGAGTATCTTGGACGTTACATCTTCGACTGCTGGTTTTCGAGGCAGATGGGAGGGAACAGGGAAGGCCATAGTGGGAGTCGAAGCCAAGAAGGGTTACTTGCTCTGAGCGCGACTGTGGTCCTGACGATGATGCACGCCCACGTGGAGGATGGGCGTCACAGCGGTCGGTGCCTTTTCCAGCGCTTGCCTCTCACCACGAACATGTTCGCTCGCATACTTACACTGGTAGCGACTCTGCTCATATTCCACGGTAAGAGGCTTCGAACCGTTCATTCATCCCTAATTCTGATGCTTTCGTTACTATAGCCGCATTCTCCACTTATGAACGTATGCTGCAATCGACTGGAACCAGTGGGACGTAGTATCTGACTCTCGGTTAGATCTCTCATACCTGAAGGCATTGGAAAGGCCAGAAGGCCCGATACCAACAGAGGTATGGCCGTATGCCCCGACAGCTTCCTCATTTGCTCAATATTACTGCTGTAATAGATCGTCATTGAAACTCTGGTGGCACTCGCGCTGGGCATCGTTGGTGCTTCCATCGGTGCACCACCATTGCAAGAGATAACATGGGCGAGTGAGATGAGGAAACGGTGCGTGGCAAGATTCCTTTGCCTCAGCCGCCCAACTCACCCTTGTTCCAGCTCCATCGACGACATGGACTCCAGATTGGGCTTCGCAGACTACGTTACTCGTGGAAGGGCGCTGTTCACAAGTCGAAAAGTGGTTCCAGGGCAACCTGCTCCTCGTGAAGATCATTGAGGTGTATGATATACAGGACTTCCCAATTGATAATATTCCCAGGGAGCTGTTATAATATAAGATGAGAGCGAAAACTAATTGGCAGGAAGCTTCAAACAAGTCGTCTTCAATCCATCCCCGCTCCATTTAGCCACCTCGACAAGCAGCTCCCGCTTCTTGGCAAACCCAACATTCGAGCGTAGTTCGTATAGCGTCGCTGCAACACGGAACACGATTATTGAGGGATCAGAAGATGGAATGGGAAACCTACAGAGGTTGAACAAGAAAGGCTCGGCGACGACAACCGCCGAGGGACTGGACTTGAGCGCGTTCTCCAGAACTTCGATTGCGTCCTTCAACTTTCCTTGGTTCAGCAACGCAACCGCCAAATTGTTCACCGCAACGTAATCCTCCGCATCGTTCTTCAGCAGGCCCTGCAATACCGCAGCAGCCTTATCCCAATCCCCTTCCGCACTCAGTAGCACAGCACTATTCATCAACTTCTGGCGCTCATCTGCTGCCGGATCGTCTTCGACTTGACGGAAGTGTTCCGAAGCGGCAGTTAGGTTGCCGCATTGGAGGTAAATGCGAGCTATGGCTGAGCGCAGCGCAGCGTTTGTGCACAATGGCTCCAGGAGGTGGCTGCAGCTGTGAATTCCTGATGCATGGTAAGGAAAGTCGCGGAAGTTTCTGAGGTAAACGAAGCGCACCTTCATCTCAACCATTTGGCTTGCGATGATCAGAGCTACCCGAGCACCCCTCTCCTTCCACATTGCGCTCGTCGTCATATCTCGTCCACTCGCCGCATTCCTCGCACTCACTTTACACTTTCTAAGCAAAGCCGCGAGGGAATCGAGGTAGCCCATATGGTCTCCCGCCCAGTATTTCAGCCTCGTCTGCATGACCTCGAGCTCGAAAGGCAGCAGACGCTCGAAGAGATATGCGCGAGCTTCAGGAGGTTGAACGTTGTTGAGAACGGTGAAGAGGTTTGTGCATTCTGCTGCGGTCTGGTTGAAGAGGCGCAGGCGGGCCAAGCAGGATAGGCGAAGGTGCCACAGGTTGAGGATGAGATTCACATCTGCCGGATCTGAGCCCACAATGCGATCTCGAGCCATCCGCGCAAGTGCTCGCCAGCTATTCGTCATCTAGAAGAACGCACTACTGAGACTCTTAACCCTCGGCGACGACATTTGAGCACGTACGACGAGGGTATGGAAATCACTGTGCTGCCATTCTCCTGAAACATCTCGATGCGGGGCGACTTTCAGGCGGGTAAATATATTTGTTGAGTAGGATAGTCAAGGGGGTCGGTCTGATACAGTGCATAATGATACATGTCAACGAATGGTCAAGCACGTCTAGATAACCACCACGTCAAGAGGTTGGAAGTGAATGGATGGCGCAGAGGCGGTTGTTGACGACGACGGTCTTGCNGATGAGGGCGGCCGCGNGNGTACCGGACTGAGAGTCCCAGATATCGAAGAACGCCTCAGCNTNGGNGCTGTTGNGCGATTCGCGGACNATACGAGGCCTAGACTTNGGCCANTAGAAGTCGCGAAGTGGACTCTGCCTNAAGGCCATGTCCACNTCGCCAGACNCNGTNNGCTCNACNGTNAGTCCGTGCTTNTAGAAAGGCANNCCNANGAGCTTAAGGTAGCTCGTNGACATGGGNAGGGAGACAATNAGGCGCGTAGCGTCNGTNNACGCNTNCGGCGGGATCCCGTAGTANTGGAGGACCCACCNGCGCACGANCTCAAGATCNGCAGGNGTAGGCACCTCGGTGGTCAACAGCGTCCAGCCGTTGTAAGCATTGGCCCCACCATGCATCCGAATGGAGCGATTGTGAGACCGGAANGTAGCATTGATGCTAGACATNACGTCGGCCTGGGAGGTAGGAGGNATAACNCCNGAGCCGAAGTTGATGAGGATCTGCTTGCGCGAGGGCCCCGAGATAGTGTGGGGAGCCTTCTTCTTCTTNGAAGACGAAGACCCNCCAGTAGAGGANACCACCTGAGCGGCNTGNGCGATCTTNGCCGCACTGGCNCCAGGCACNGCCTTGGCCAGCTTGGCGACNACCTCCGGCTTGGGAGGGGGCTTATGCGAGGTTGCGTTCCTCTTCGTCACAGCGGAGTAGGTCGCAGCCTTGGCGACGCGAGGCTTCGCCCCCGTATCCCGAG
>JANDKE010000073.1:0-42755 GCA_027627275.1 Coprinellus aureogranulatus | reverse complement strand
ACGAGTCAGGATCCGCGCACATTAGGCGCGGAAACACGGCTGGCCGAGATGTCTGCGTTCATGGTCGGCTGGAGATTCGTAGCTCCGTTCGGGGGCACGAGTGTCGAGTTCTCCGGTTGAGGTTGACCTGCTCTGCGCACACTTTCAACCACGAACACCCTACGGAGCAGCAGCGTCGTTGCTTGGCCCGAGACAAAAGAGTTGGGGTGTTTTGAGGTTTATCCAGCTAACGCGACGGCAAATATAGAGGCGTATGCGCAATAACATTAGTGAGTGATCCTGCCAGTAGGCATGGTCGTAGTCAGAGAGGAAGAGGCTGCACCACCGACCCGACTCGGACTTGAATGATCATTGCGCACGCTATTGATGTCCGAGACTCCGTCATCGAGATCTTCTCGACCTTGTTCCTGGATAATCACCACCGTGACCGCCGTTTGCTCTTACTGCAAAGCTCACCGCTGGGCGGTTCTAAGTGGCTTTCGACGGAGGCTTGGCCATTCGCTCGACGAGGCTGTGCGTCTCGAATCTACAAGCTGCTGTCAACTTCCACCCGCAATGAACCTTCGTTCTGATTCGTAACAGACAGAGCAACATGGCGATTTCAGTACTTGCACGCACATGCTCTTGAGACTGCATACCAGGGATGACGATAACTTATCTCTAGAGCCGCCACCATTCATTCGGAAACGCCGAAATTGTCACTTGTCCTGAGGTATTTGCGCTATCCAAGCCTTACCGATCCACCACCGACTGACACAAATTACGACAGGGTTACCCTTCAACTGGTCTCGCGCAGCCGCAGAACTCACCCATTTACCTCACAAGTGCTCTCGCACCTCTACAGGAGCCACTCAGCTATAGGAAACCGCACTGCTTTCCCCCTCACACTCAATCCAAACGCAGCTGTGTTCCAGTTAGCAGGGATACGGCTTGGCTTAACTTGGCTCTGTCTCGGTATCCGAACTTGGCAATACCTCGATGGAGGCTGTTCCTGAGCGGAACGACGCCACGCACACGACCGCTTGGCTCCCCAAACCGTGTTCTCAAACGTGCTGCCACCGTATTGCGCTCAGTTCAAGGCGCCTATTCGACCGATTGCTCTAGGGTCTACAATATCATGCTCCTTAGATTCGACGTTGTTACGGAATGGTAACTTCCTCCCACTTAGGTGCCCGACCTCGAAGCTGTGGCTGAAGAAACCCAAGTTTCCGAGATCCTCAAGCTAACCTAGCGCACGAACGTGCCGTTCTGTCACACGACTGCTTTTGGGCACAGGCGCCCAAACCGCTGAGGACTATCAATGAACTCAATTGGCACAAACGTGCATGAGCCAATGGTATAGAAAGACTCTTCCGATCCCGTGAAGCCCTTCTTCAAGCGCCTCTCGGAGCGCCAGCCCTCCTCCATTCGCGCGTCCACTTCCACGTAGGGATCATGTCCGCCGTATCAAAGGCATGGCACAGTGAGTTGGTTATAGCCTCCTACTTTCACGTTGAGCTCAAGCGATGGACAGACTACTCCTACTTAGAGAGGCGTAACATGTACGCTCAGACTTCTGCTGCTGGTCGTGTGCTTGTATTGACGAGATGGTCAGCGCCATCTACATCGGCGGGATCATGTGTTACAAGCTCGGTCTCGAGTTCTTCAACGGCTCCATCACGACTCTCGCTACAGACAGGTTCAAAGTCGCGAATACGTTCACAAAGTGTCAGTCTATTGCCCTCACTTCTAACGCGTACCGGCTTTGACATCGCATTATAGTGGGTGCAGCCCAAGGATTGAACCAAGCTGCCCAGTGTGTGGGCGCTATCCTCATCGCTCCGCTCGTCAAGAAATGGCCCACCCGCACCGTTCTCTCCGTCGGTATCTCCCTTTTGCTGTTATGACCGCTCTCCTCCTCATCATCGACGCCGCCACCGGTTCGCGAACTCGATCCTTCCTCTGTTACTACATGACTAATTGGGCTTCTCTGGCAGGCGGTGAATTCAAGGACCTTGAAACGAACAAAGTGCGCTACGGAACCTGGACACCGAACCTCGTAAGCGAGGATCCTAGTTCGTATTCGCTAGTCACTCACTGTGGCTTTACCAGATATTCCTCATCTGGACTGTGTCTGGTATCTGCTACGGTATGGTTGAACTGATTCGTCGAGTAATGTTGGCCTCCTTCTAGTCGATGTTGAATGCGTTGCTCAGCCAATCTACAGTCCCGCCGACATTGTGGGTGGAAACGCGAATAAGTTACGTCGAATGGACGCGCTGGTGGTGAGTGTCGGTCCTTTCCTGTATTCATTTACACTGACTTCCCTGCCATCCAGCACATGCTCTACGGTAAGAACCTTACTCCAACGCTCGGATGATTGATTCACGCTTGATAACCCACAGAGGTGGCTGGAACTTCTGGCGCGTTTGCGTCCTCTTCGGCCATCAGCCGCTGGGGAAACAACTACAGTTTCTTCCTCACTCCCGTCTTCTTCACCTTTGCCGGAGCCATCTGGATGTTCATATCGGTTCTCAACCATGACAGCGCCGACGAAGAGCTTGAGCAGGCGGGGCTGGCGAACGTCGAACGGTCCAAGAAACCCGCTTCCAACTACTTCGTTATGGTATTCAGAGGCATCTTGAACTTTGGAGAGAGTATCTGGGTTGGCGCCCGACTGATTTTCGGCAATCGCTGCTTCATTTGTGAGTGGTTTTCGATAGACTTTGCGAGAATTATGACGCTGATGTACTTCTCTTCACAGGGCTCCTTCCGGCGTACTCGATTGCCCTCTACCTCCACCGCTTCTTGGAAAGTTCACTCGCCCCAGCTTTCGCTAAACGTGTACTGGGAATATCCGCCTGGAGTCAGATTATGGTTGGTGGCTCCAATTTTGGGGAGGTAAGTTCGCCTTTACTTTGTATCGAAAGCCTCACTAATAGGCATGATCTAGTTCCTTGGAGCAGCAGCTGTCCTGGCACTTTCAAGCCGTGTACCTACTCCTCTCCCGTGGTTGCGGTTTGATGCTCTCGCGGTAAGAGTTGATGATCTCGCCCATCCGTCCTCATTGTCCTCTGATATGCCTACCTTCAGCTCAACCTCGTTTGGATTTTACCGTCCTTCTCTCGCAAGGCGACCCATGATGTGAGCTGGGCTTGGAAAATCGCTGGGTGCTTCATCCCGATATCCATGGGATGGGCAGCTGGCGACGTCTCTCTGGCCGCTTACATCCAGTCTACCCTTCCGAGTCGCAGTACCGTACGTAAACCATCCATCAAGACAGAGTCATATGCTAAATGTAAGCCAGAACACCCTCATCGTTCCTGCTACTCCCGCCGCTCCCGTCCAGCCCCTCCGCCGCCTATGGAAGGACGTCTACAGCGAACGCCTCACCATCGAACGGAACTGGCGCCGCGGTCGGTGTACGGTCCGCATCCTCAAAGGTCACACAGACGGCGTCATGTGTCTCCAGTTCAATGAAACCCTTTCTCATCCCGCCTTTCCCGTCTTGATTACCGGGTCTATGACCGCACCGTGCGTGTGTGGAATATGGAGACGGGAGAGGAGCTGCACTGTCTCAAGGGCCACACGAGAGCTGTCAGAGCGCTGCAGTTCGATGAGGTCAAGCTCATCACGGGGAGCATGGATAATACGCTCAAGGTGTGGGATTGGAGGCGCGGGAAGTGCATCAGGACGTTGACGGGTCATACGGAGGGCGTGGTGTGCCTGAATTTCGACTCGAACGTGCTTGCGAGCGGGAGCGTAGACTCCACCATCAAGGTCTGGAATCTGCGAACAGGAGGGGCGTTTACGCTGAGGGGTCATACGGATTGGGTGAACGCGGTACAGCTGTGGGATTCCAATGGACGACAGCCCAGCTCGGATGCCTCGTCTCTTTTCGACGGCTCACGGTCTCCACCATCTGCATACGGGTCGTCGTCTAGTGCTCAGTGTGGGCCGTGCATCGATCCTGGCAAGATGCTCTTCTCGGCGTCGGACGACGGGACTATCAAACTCTGGGACCTCACTCTGCGAACTTGCGTGAAGGTGTTCACTGGGCACGTCGGGCAGGTCCAGAGCATGAGGCTCTTGGTCGCTTCCGAATGTGACGGCGATGCCGAAGACGACGCCTCTGAATTCTCCCACCCAGCATCCATCGAAGCCTCCCTGAGCGCCTCAAACGACACTACCACCCCCCGCTCCAAAGCGCAAGAAACCCCTCCTCATCTCGGGCTCGCTCGATAACACCATCCGGGTCTGGGACATCGAGTCCGGCACCGTCACCAAGACTCTCTTCGGGCACATCGAGGGGGTGTGGGGGATTGCGGCTGATAAGCTGCGTTTG
This sequence comes from Coprinellus aureogranulatus, assembly GCA_027627275.1. Lineage (NCBI taxonomy): Eukaryota > Fungi > Basidiomycota > Agaricomycetes > Agaricales > Psathyrellaceae > Coprinellus > Coprinellus aureogranulatus. Next base: position 38,431 of record JANDKE010000073.1, on the reverse strand, counting down.
GTCAGTGCCAGCCACGACCGGACGATCAAGGTGTGGAACCGCGAGGACGGCAAGTGCACTGCGACGTTGGTAGGGCACCAGGCTGCTGTCAGCTGTATCGCTCTTGGGGAGGATAAGATTGTGAGTGGGAGCGATGATAATGATGTGAGGATTTGGAGTTTCGGGGAGTGAAGAGCGAGGAGGAGGGTGCGGTAACTTTCGAGCTTCATCTACATTATTCACTGTCTATTCTTTCGTCGTTGCCCTTGTACACTATGACTTCGCTTTTCTTGCACCTCATGTCAACTTTTTCGTATCATTATTTTGTACAACCTCTTGCATGCACAACATCACACTTGTTTTACATAGACATAGACATACCTGGTATCCGGACAACACAATTATGCAGCATTCCCTTGACAAGCGAGAGTGGCGAANATGATAATGAGACGTTCACAGGGGTGAGNTACTGANANACACGTACCACGGAAGCTTCAGACGTCGAAATCCCAGAAGCAAAGCCAAGGAGGTACACAGGATAGGTNAGGGTATACAGATGATGGTGAGATGATAACCGAAAANATGCAAGAACGACGNNNCGACGGAGATGAAACGGGCCCGGGAGGACTCGAGCTGTCGAAAGAATGGTGCGAAGATGGTGTGCACAGCAGGGGACGATAACGAGATAAGACGTATACATGGTGAACGAATGAATTGAATAGCATGCAAGAGCTGAAGGCAGCTGGAGAAATAGCAACGTCGAACGAATTGTGAAGGAGTAGAAGGTAGACGAACGCGGAAATAAGAGGAGCGGTTGAATGGTAATACACACGATCGAGAGCGCGCGGGGTGTGTAGTATGTCGCGAGAAAGAACCCAGGTTGCGACTTCGCTGACATGCCTCCACAGTAACCTCGTTCCCGGGTTGTTCCTTCTGGCGTGCTAAGGTCAAGCTACCTCGATTCAGGACTAGCCGAAATCAATGAGGTCACTTGCCTCGAGACTCGGGGGGCGTTGCGAGTAATCACCGGCCAGGATGTCCATTGACGATACCCTGGCCAGCCTTTGTCAGGGTCATTCCAAGCATCCCCGCTCGGGCTACCCTGGTAGTATGAGGCCGCTTCTCAATCTCCCGCAAAGCCTCGCCTCTGGAATGAATCTGCTCCTCAGCAGCCTCGCCCAGCGTGACGTGCTTCAACTTTTCTTCGAGGTACACAAGCTCTCCACCATCGCGGTACCGCTCAAGATCAGGAGGCGGGTACGACAGCACCTCTTGCAGCTTGTCCATGAAGAGGTTGTACCTCTGGAAGTTGATAAGTGGCCGGTTTTTCACCATGATCGCCCGCTTATTAGCGTGAAGAACCGAATGCAGCTCTTTCAGGTGCACAGCTGCGTTGACGCAGAACGTGGGGTTTGACAGATGCCATGCAACCCAAAAGTCAAAAACGGTAAAGCGTAGGAAGATACAACGGATAAAAAAGGATTCGTCAGTCACAAGAGCAGCGTCAAGTGGAGACGGGACTCACCGATCCACGGGATGCAATAATCCGCATAAGCTGGGTCGGGTACCTCCTTCAGCGCTTGACGGTACCGGGAATGATTGCCTTCGGGATCCGTAAGCTGCACGAGCTCTTCGTATTGCGCCATTTGCCTGTCGTTGAGGTATTCTCTCGTCACTCCGAGACTGCTGACCGAACACGAACCCAGAGCAATCGCAATGGCGACCAAGCTATGATAATTCCGCAACTTGCGCAATTCCTATGTTGATGCGCGGCATGGGATGAGCAAAGAAAAAATAGCAAATTCCATTCAGCATACGCCCTTTCGCCTTGTCAATGACGCGTAAAAATGACTTCCTCACCTGGGCAGTGGTTATGTAGAATTTGAGCACTGCTGCGCGCTGTTGGAAGGCATCCCAGTGCAGCAAAGATTGCTTGGTCCATTGGATGATTCTGTTGTTCGTAGAAGCCGCATCTCCCACTCTATCAAAGCCGCGACGCCCGCATTGGTCGGCCAGGTAGTCACAAGGGAGGATGGCCTTGTACTTGTCGCCTTCGAGAATCGTCATGGCTATTGCGAGTCCTTTTGGCGTGACCTCACTCGCTGGCATGATCCTTCTTCCGGGTGTAAGGATGGTCGTCCCAACAGAATCTTGCCGCAACTGGCACAGGGTCTTATCAGATATGCCTGAAAGGATACCAGAGGACTTAGGGGGGAGGCGTACCCGTATGTTGATAAGGTCCAGAAGGCCAGTCACTCTTTCAACCATCGTTGGAGATACCTTCATTTGGAGAGCTTCTTCACAGAATTCTCTCATCTGGTGGAGTAGTTGGCTCTTCACCGGTACTTGCCGAGATGAAAGCCAGTAGTGCAGGACTTTGAAGACGCTAACAGGCGAAGGTTTATCAGTAGGCCAAGCGGCCCGGCTAGAAAGAACGTACTTGTGTTGGGAGGTCGTTCGATCCTGAGGATGCCGTAGGTTATCTACTTCTGCCTCGTGAAATCTGGTTATAAGCATTCCAAGCAGATCGTCTGGTTCCACCAGATCGACACACGCCGCGAGTATTACCTCACGGAATCTCTCATCCTTCTGCATGTCTAAGTGGAAGTCGGGGTCAGTCGAGGTTGTTCTAACCGGAGGCATGAGAGACGACTTACTGAAGTTATTGATCAATCTCTCTACCAATCCATTCAAAGTCCCAGCAATGACATCCCCAGTCTGCGAGTTGACATACACAACGGCGTCCTCAGACGCGATAGCTTCCTGCAGCAGAGGCTCCTGATTCACAGATTCAATGGTCATGATGCTATTCGCAGTTGCATGATGGCTGTAACTGCTGTCGGTGTATGCCCTTGTCGGAATACGGGGCTGGTACGTTGACCAGTCGCGCTCCAGGTGCAAGAGCGGTAGTCTTGGTGCAGCCGAATGCTCCATGGTCAAGCCATCGCTGTGACCGGCGGCGCTACCAAACGATGACCTGGAGTTCGCAAAACCTGAGAGGTTTGGCGGTGATTGTGATTCGCTTGTATGGGAAGTTCGGCGGTGTGGTTGGATGGGGGAGTAGGCGGGGTTTGGCGAGTAAGAGGAGGAGGGTGAATGCGAGTTCCATGACGCTGGGGATGTGCTCGCATACGATGTTGGAGAAAGGGTAGATGCCTGGATGTTTAACCCAGAAAGACCTGTGGAAATGCGCCCAATGGATTTGCCCGAGCTGCCTTCACTGGCTTGCGATGTCGCCGTGCCAGGTCTGGACGAGGTGCCCTTCCGCTTGGTCATGCCAGTCATAGACATCATGGAGCGTAGGCCGCTTGACGGAGTAGCAATGGGGTCTGACAGACGTCAGCAAGAGACAGCTCTACCAGAAGATAGCTATGCGCACCTCCGGATCGAATCCTTGCCAGAGACGATTTTACATCCTGGATTGTAGGCCTCTGTTCCGGCTTCTTCCAGCATTGCTTCAGCAGCTTCCACATGTCCTCATTGAGGCCAGCGTCTATCACAGCTTGGTCAGTTGGTCTCTTGGGCGGGTTGTACTTCTTGAGCTCCCCAAGGACATTGAAATCATGACCAATATTGCTGTAAGGTTGTTGGCGCGTAAGGAGTTCCAAAAACGTCATACCAAGGGACCATATGTCAGACTCCTTAGACAGAGGCAGTTCTCGGACGACTTCAGGAGCGACCCAGCGGGGGTTAATCGACGATGCGGAGGTCAGCCCCCTGTTACACTGCGCCATATAGGAAACTTTAGCTCAACAGCTTGACGCGAGAGATGTCTGACTCCTCACACTTACGTTCTCGAGGAACTTGGAAAGCCCAAAGTCGGAAAGCCTTGCGACGCGATCCTCAGAAATCAAAACATTCGCTCCTCTGAGATCGCCGTGCACGATACCCCGCGAGTGAAGGTACGCGAGACCTTCAGTAATCTCCGACAACAACTTCAGCACGTTTGTCTGGGGCTCCCTCTCTACGAAGGAGATGGCGGTGCCGAATTTCATCCATGGAGAAACCTGTATTAATTGAGTGTCGAGCCCTCTAAGGAAATGACCGTCAAAGACTCACAGAGTAAAGGTGGTTCCCGATGTATGTGATCCCGTAAAGAGGCAGTACATTCGGATGATCGAATGTACGCCAGATTTCCACCTCGTCCTGGAATTTCTGTCAACGAGACCATGCCAGCCTTCAGTCACAGCTATTCTTGGTAGGTGCCAACCAAACACACCTTTCGAACGACCGCAGTGTCCGAGAGCGTTCGGGGAAGTCGGACTGCAACCTAGCAGAGGTATCCCGTCAGTCGCTGAGAAGGGTGAAGAGCGGGCGTTAAGATGGCACACCTCTTCCTTCCCGAGCCAAGTACCTGGGGAAACGGCGCAGCATGTATCAGATACGTTGTTTCCGGAAAGGGTGGCTAGAAGAGAATAATAGCGCACCTTTATAGACATCGTTGTAGGTCCCGATGAACTGCGGGTGCCTATCATTCAACTCGACCTGCCCAGTCACTGATAGCTTAGCGTCAGTTCAGTCGTTTGAACGTCCCAGAGATTTTACTGCATACGGTCGGTTAAAGGTGGCAGTTTCTGCGTCTTGTTGTGCAAGTCCCACAAGCCCTTGCCAAATGACTCGCGCTGTTCCTCTGGAATGTCGGGGTCGCGCAACTCCTGTAGATGATTGACAGAAAACACGTTTGAGAACTAAAGCTCGGCGAAACAGGGGCGGCTGCGTACGTTTTGCAAATGCATCATGACTTGTTCTACGCGCGGTGGGGGTTCCGTTGCCCACAGTTTTCTGAGTTCGTTGTGATCATCAAGGATGGCTTGGAGGCCTGCACGGAACTCCTCTCGTGTGGCGCGGTGTATGGCTTCAGAGCGGTACATGCTGCGCTGCAACTGAAGATTCATAGCGACCTACCAAAAGGTGAGTATACGAAGCAGCAGCGATGGCATGAAGCCGTCGAGTAGAGTACGTACACCGAAGGTAAGAATCGCACCGTCGAGCTGCTTCTGGAGTCTGGCGAGGTCTTCTTCCAGCTCGCTCTGCTGGAAGAAGCATTTCAAGGGTCCCCAGCTAGCCCACAGCGATGTTTTGGTCATTATCCTCTGCAGCACGCTTTTTCGACCGTCAGCATATCTAACAGAGGGCTAAGGGGTACGCAACTCACGGTTCGAGCTCGTCTGCCAGAGCTTGCGCTCTCGTCCCTACTAACTCCTTAGGCACATCCCTTACTTTGAGAAGGAGGGCGACCGCCCGTCCAGCCATGTCTTCGCATTGTCGCTGTTGCAGTGAGCGCTTCAGGAGCGGAATCTATAGATATCGAAGCATAGAGGCTCACGCGACAGACGCCTATCTTTTGTATGTTCGAGTAAGTCGCGTTCACTGGGGCGCAAATTGAGAGGGTTGAGTTTCACAGCAGCCGTATAGGAGAAGTCAAAACATACGCAAGGTCACGGCTGCATCGAGACCTGGAACCGGAACGAGACCAAGTAGGTCTTTCGCGCTCATCGGGGGGACAGCTGGAGCCCGGTACGGTTCAAGATGGTGGTTCAGGTGAAGGAAGTCCGGGAACAAAGTATAATCATGGACTCCAGCGCTAAGGAGATGGATACCCTTTTCATCTATCTGTTATCACAGCCCGCCAGGTACCGCCGCGGATCCAGTTGCATTCAATCCTCGCACTCCGAGAGGTGACGTCTGCGCCAGCTTCCGGGCTGCGATTTACCCTTCGATACTTGACACACATAGCCCCGCGCTGTAAAAAAGAGATGAATTCCGGGGAGTTTCTGACAGGGGATACTGCGGGACTAACTGCAAAGGAGGCCTAACCCCAGTCAGCTGACAGGGACAGAGATAGGAGACGGGAGCAGAAACGCGCGGCAAACCAGGAACAGCGCGGCTGAGAGGCAAAGCAGGGACAACAAAGCAAATCTAGCCGAGGTCATTTGCAGGTAGCGTGGCCGAGTTGGTCTAAGGCGTTGGATTTAAGTTCTTTCTTGATTCCCAATGGGCGCAAGTCCGCGCGAGTTCGAACCTCGCCGCTACCATACAGGCGTATATTTTTCGATTCCTAGTACATTTTTACCTTTTCCTACATCGACATTGAGATATCCACAGCAAAGTACTTTGTAAAGGAGAAGCGGTGATATAAACTTGCTCCCAGTTCAACCTCGGATTTAGAAGAGCTGCGCAGCAGTTAGATCCGACTAAGGAGGATGAAGAGGAGGCAGAACCCACACCGCTGATGTTGTCACGTCCTCCGGGAACGTCCCGAACCCTACGGGTTGGCCTGAATTCTTGAGAGGATTCTTCTTCACCGCCCCAAAAGTTAGAGAGGTGATCCTTTCCTCCGGGTATTTCCCTAACACGCCTACGGAACATGCGTTCAACTGGTGCCTTATTCGAGTTCTCAGGGAAGATGTAACATACCTAGATGGCTTCATGGCGGAAGGAAGAGCAAGGCCCTGCTCTTCTTCTTCCTCTTCAGGTTGAGCAGCGGCCGGAACCTGAGCTCTGGCTGGCTCATTCCGCTGGACCTCGGGCCTGGGAGGAGCATTGGCAAGGGCGTCGTCTTCATCCTCGGCACCGCCAAAGATGTTGCTGTGAGCACCACCTGGGGGCTCACGAACGCGACGAGTAGGCTTGAAGCCTCCAGAGGTGGTGGAGGTTGAAGCTGAGACGTTGTTGCCGTCCTCGGCCGTGGCTTCAGCAGAAGCGCCCGTGGGCTCTGAGATCTTGCCGAATTTCGCGTAGCCTGTGGCATTCGACTTCAGCGGGTTTGCGGTGGCCAGAATAAGCGGTACATACGAGGGAGCTTAGCAATGTTGTTGAAGTTGGTATCAACGGTCGTTCCTGTATATCTTTTTGGTCATTGAACTAAACTCAAAGGGTAAGAATGGAAGGAGATGGTGTAACGAACTTCAGGAATTCGATCAAGGAGCGCTTCGTGAACACGATTGAGGTGTTGTCCCAGTCCAGCATCCCTAAGCATAATCATTGAGATCGCAATCCAGAGACACGGCCTACTGGACCAACCTAGGGCAGACTGCCACTCTTTCTCTTTCGCATGATCAACAACAGTAGATGGGGTGAACCTGGGCGCCTTTTCGTCAGATAGAAGCCTTTGAGGCAAAGCTAGAGGGCATACGTGGAAGTCATGTTGGATGTGATGGGGGTGAATGAGCAAGGAAGCTTCCAGTCAACCAAGCTGCATTCAAAAGGTTATAACCGTTGCCAAGGGGCAGAATAGGTCACATCACGGGGTCGTGCAGATACACGGCGGACCACGCCGCGGCGCTTGCCCCGAACGTCATTTCATCCCGAACGACGACTATGCTCTATAGACAAATATGCCGTTGTTCTAGTANCCGACCAGTCTTGGTGTATGCCCGAGGGCTGGCGATCGTCTGCCATACACCGACCCAGCGAGAAGTGCAGAACCAGCCNTCAGTTCGACACCCCGCGACANTACACCGGAACAACGAAAGACTTTGGAGGGCGCACTGAGAGTTGACCAGGCAGGGGANATTGCTGCAAATTGGATATANCATGGGCAACACNTTATCCTGGGNCGCGACAGGAAAACGGGNCCTCTCATTCAAGTNCGTCGNCNNGCTANTGACATGAGACNTCTTNCTCATNNAGGANCTCAGGAAATGTGGGANCAAGAGAAGAAACANCTNCAAGTCATGGACAAACTTCAGATCCAGCANGATNTCCGTCCGACACTTCTCACAGATNTTGCAAAGGTTGCAGGTTTCGGCTTAGGTGCGGTAACCGCTCTCATGGGCAAAGAAGCCGCCATGGCATGTACAGAGGCGGTAGAGACGGTCATTGGAGAGCATTATGAAGAGTAAGTCGCACCCATCCTCACCCACACTCGAAGCTGACGCGCTCTCAGCCAACTCAAGGAGCTAGATGAAATGTCCACAGAACATCCTAGTATCCCTCTCCTCAAGGANGTCATTCGAGAATTCAGGGACGATGAGCTTGAGCACTTGGATATTGCAGTTGAGAACCATGCGCAAAGGGCTCCAGCCCACGCACTTCTGAGTGCAGTAGTAGGTGCCGGGTGTATGGTGGCGATCGAATTGTGCAANCGAGTGTAATAGACTTGCAGAGGGTCAGGCGTAATCCCTAGCCGAATCGGGTCGAATGGAGNGAGCGTTCAAGTGGTAGATTGCGCATACGATGACTACGACGACTCAGNCTTGATAGCTAAAGGNTCTCCTCGACGNTTGCCGTTCCAATCCCATCGGTTCTATGAGAACTTGTCANCNGGGCAAACCCGGAGANATAATTCGAGTGACATACGGTGGTCTTGGCGGTAGCGTAGTATAGAAGNGTTGGGACAACAATGAANCCGACGACAGCCGTCTTCACTGTCCTCGGCGTCCAACGGAAGCCGAGGTGCGCAGACTCGCGCTGNAAATTGGTTTAGCGGAGACCTTGAATTGGCGGACGTGAACCTACCATCGTGTTGAAGCGGTCGATAGCGGNGTCATGCTGGGGCCAAAGTTAGCGGCNTACTCCAACGTATATTGAACGCCCTACAGTAAAGAATTCTTCACTGTCATTTAGCAAGCGNNATTGCAAGTACAGCGGGGAAACGTACCGTGGCCCATGATGGTCAACGTCAAGAGGGAGGCTTNTGTTTGTCCTTTGTTTACATTCAACTTCTTGACTTTCGACCACCATCATCACTCTCCGCCGCCCACCTCACAATGGCGTATAACCATCGCGAATGGGACCANGGAAAAGACCAATGGAACGACGGGTACTCAGGTTGGAACGGCTCTGAAAACAGGGGCCAGACACGCTACAGAGAGGACGATTATGCTGGCGACCCCAAGCGTCGGAAGTACAATGACGGGGTAAGGCNCTTTCCACTCCTTATGTGTGAACAGCTCAGATGACAGNTGGCAGGGCTATCAGGGGTATTCAGGAAACCACGGCTACGACGAGNCCCACTATGGCGGAGGAGGCCATGGCGGTCATGGCCGGCACANTAANAACCANAACCAAGACTACGACCACGGATACGAAGAGCGACCGGCAAGGGGAGGTGGTGGCGGCGGTGGTGCTGGAGGGTACCCCAAGAAGCGNCTGGTGCCCTCCNGACCCCAGCCCNCACGTCATCTTCCTCGGTTTGGATCCAGACTTCACAGAGGCCGATGTCTGTCGACTATTATGTTCTTTCCCTGAGTGACAGTCGATGACTGAAGCNNNCNTCCTACCCAGCTTCAAGCCTACCTCTCCTCGAATGGCTCCACACTCGAAACCGTCACAATTATACGAGATAGATCATCAGGCACTTAAACCTTCACATCTTTGGTTTCTGGGCATGCATTGACGTATCTTCGTCGTTGGATTCTTCAAGGTGCATCAAAGGGGTTTGGCTTTGCGCAATTCGCGAGCATAGAGGAAGCGCAAGCGTTTGTCGACCCCTCGTTCCCATTCATTCAAATGCCACCTCCGGCATCCCACGGGGCATCTGCGAGGACCGCCTTCTACAAAGCGCTGGAGCAAGGAGCCCCCCACAATGGGAGGCGAGTCAAGATCGACTACTCTCAAAGCGCATCACCCAACGATAGGGGGCGTCCTAAGGCTAATGCGAATGACGGCACAAGGGACATCGGAAATACACAGTCCGCTGTTCTTCTGTTCCGCGGTTTAGATCCACTGTCGGGGCCACAGGCAATTCATCAAGCGATGATAACCTCCTTCGGGCCTGGCAAGCAGGGCGCAAAGGGCATGAAGCGAATCATCCTCATCAAGGACAAGGTGACGATGGCCAGCTTCTGCTTTGCATTCGTAGAGTTTGTGGATGTGGAGGTGCGTGCATTTTACACATGTTGCCTGGCCGCTGACACAACCCTCCCCACAGTCTGCCTCCGCAGTGCTTGCTGCGACGATGTCTGCTCAACTCCATCCCAACGGCTTCCGCATCTCCGATAAACCCGTTGCTGCGTCGTTTGCCCACCCTTACTCATTCCAACCCGTCACCGACTTTCTTCAGCGTGATGAAGCTTGCCTCATGGGTTCTTCTACTCTTGGCGGGGTGGATACATGGGTAAGGTATTGGGATGAGACGTCCACGGTGGCCGTGCTCGAGTTCAAGGTGGAAGAGCCGGTCAAGACAGCAGCGCCGGAGAAAAAGAAAGAGAAGAAAAAAGTCAAGGGTAGGTGTCATTCCCTCAGAACGCAGAACGACCACTCCAACTCAAGGCTTGAATCAGATACCAAATCATCTACTCCGACACCGTCCGCTCTTCTTCTGTCGGACAAGCCGGTTATGCTCAGCCTCAGCAAAGGCCCTATGAAGATAGGCCTTGCGCCCTCTGCAACGAAGAGTCTCGCTCCGGCTGGCGGCCTGTCTCTGGATGACGCGCCTGAGGATGAAGAAGAAGAAGCTCACCACGAACCGAACAAACGTAAGTGCCTCTTCGCCGCCATGTCAGTATTACGTTACTCACTAAGTGCAGCAATGCCCGTAAAACGTGTTGCCCCGATGGTGGCGAGCAAGAAAATCGCCAACAATATAAGCAAGTGGAATCAGGTTCAGGAGGTCCTCCACACGGACCCACATGCGACGCTGCGCAGCGCCACAAACCGTGCCTACGCCAGCTGCAACGCCCGTCGTTACCGTCTCCGAAGCCTATAGTCCAAGTGCAGCAAAAGTCGGCCGAGCCATCACCTGCGCCAGAGGAGGGTTTGGAGTTTGGCGATGTTGACAATCTCATCTGTCTACTGTGCGAAAGGAAGATGAAGTCACTGGATTTATTGAAGCGACACAGCAAGGAGTCTGCCTTGCACAAGGTTTGTGTTGCTAGCCATGGCACAGCATGCATGCTCATCAACCCACAGGCAATTTGAAAGACCAAGCGTGTATTGAGAAGGCTCGCGCCAAGATCGCTGCTCGGAAGCCTTCTCCATCCGCTCAACAGCCTGAACAACCGAAGTATCGCGACAGAGCATCAGAGCGCCGGGTCCTTTTTAACCAGCCTGACATACCCCTCCCTGATTCCACTACGTCCTCNTCCGCTGCTCAGAAGAAGAGGCATGCTGAAGGGCCACCAAAGCCTGCCACNCCCCCGCCACCCCCTGCTCCACCCGCCAAGGATGANAGCAACGTCGGTAANAAGCTGTTGAAGATGATGGGNTGGAANGAAGGTACCGGNCTGGGCACAGAAGGCGAGGGGAGGGTTGACCCCATGTAAGTATCACACCTCTTTCGGAGNGGTGATTCTTTGTCAACTGACGAATAATGCAGAGAAACAGCTATGTACGCACAGGGTGTGGGGCTCGGTGCAAGCAAGGGAAAGGATATCAGTAAGGTGACTGAAGGTTATGGAGGATATCTTCAGATGGCTCAGGATGCAGTAAGTCTGAAATTNGTAGTTCCCATTCTGACTTGTACTGACTTGANCCATCTAGGCCAGGGAGCGCTACAACTCTTGAACTCGAATCTTGATCTGAANTTGAACGTTCTGCATGGAACCTTGTTTTGAACACATTCTGTTATCATATGAACGTCTAGTGTTATTGTTGCTTTCTTGAATGCCACATACCTATTNACCTTTTGCACCGCCGACCCATNATCACAGGGCTCCTGGCGTACANAGCTATCACGGTTAAACACCAACACCGAGAGGATGAGGACGCTTTGTGCCTTCCCTGCTGGGAAGTGTGTGGCTGTGCGCCAAAACAAGCGCCGGCGCCTATTGTGGCGTCTNTTGTGCAAAAGTCGAATNTGCTCTCCTCAATTTCCTGCCGTACTAGCTGTCGAAGACTGAGATGTTTCAGAGACTCAAACCTGTTTTATGAAGTTTCAGCTCTCACAGGGAGGCCGCGTTGCTGGGCTTTCTAGATTCGAATTCCAACCCGATTCTCGCTTGATTTGTTGTGAACGTTATTGTTGTGCAGCGTAGACCATTGCCGAACGCTGTAGCCCATGCGAAGCGTAAGAACGCATCGCCCGCATACTGCACCCAATACAATAGACAAAGCCATACAGAGGCGTGTTGAGTGAAGGCCGTTGATCATCACGAATGGTATTGTAAAATAATGAGTCCTAGTCATCGGGTTACCGCGTTACCGATCGATTAGTGTGGGTGCGCACACTGAACCCATACCGTATATATAGCTACATTATAGGAAGCATACTCTGCCGTTCAATTTATTTCCACTTCTACCACGAGCATGCCTTCATCTCCCTCTGTGATGCTCGTTGGTGAGGACAGCCCTATCGCAATGCTGGAAGACTACGACACCGTCTTCTTGGTTGACGACTCTGGCTCCATGGTATTCCCATTAGAATGCGGCACGAGATTTGATTTCGTGAGCCTTTACGTTTGCACATCTGTGCACATCATCTTTGGGTCTGACCTTTGCAATGGCATAGGCTCGCCGCCTGGCTGTTACTTTTGCTGAACTTGCTGCTAACTTTGACGAAGATGGGATCGATATCCACTTCCTCAATACAGCCAGCAGCGATTCGCCACAGCTCAAGGTGTGTCGCGTGGCCCAGGCAGAGTGTCAAAGCTTCATTATATGCCTAGACTCGCGAGGAAATCAACGGATGCTTCGCATCGGTCCAAGTTGGAAATGGCACTCCTCTCGCGCGCAGAATGAAGGACTTGATAAATCCGTATCTTAAAAGGCTCAAGGAATCCGGCGGTAACTGGTCAAAGAAACGAAACTATATCGTCCTTACAGACGGTGCCCCCGACGCAGGTGTGTAAGGCCTGCCCGGTGCATTCGATAGTACCCCACTAACACTATCCTGTGAACCCTCTATATCCACAGGTGATGAAGATATTCTCAAGGCATACATAAACGATACAGCCCAGTTTCTTTACGACTCTGGCTGCCCCTTTAATCAAATCGGTATACAATTCGTTCAAATTGGGGATGACGCATTGGCAACCAGATTCCTGAGGGAACTAGATGACAGTGGTTTCAAACGAGTGGGTTAGTCCTCGTGTTCGACTACAACAAACTTAATGCCTTCCTCCTATCAATCTTGCTCAGGATTTCGTTGACACTGTCAAGCCCCAGTCTCAGGCCAAACCTCGCAAAGGCTGGAAGGCGAAGTTGGGGATTGCGAAGACTGAGAAAGACGTTCTAGTTGATCAAACGATTAAGGCATTATTAGGGGGCATCAGCAGAACCCACGATGACGAGAAAGAGATTTAGACGTGTGGCGGCTCTCCACTGAAATAAAGATGACGCTTTATCTCCAGGTGTAGGCCATCTTGCGAAGTGTAAATTCTGTGAGTACAGATATCTGGCATATTCCGCAGGCAATTCGAACGCTCGACTCGTTAACGGGGTCCACGGCCAGGCCAGAGGCCCAGAACGTGGCGGGGAGTTGTATACGATGTCCACCAGAAAGTTCAGAGTATGATCTATGAAAGCAATCCGGATTTCACCGACCCATCCTTCCTTGAACCCCTTGTGAACTGTTGGCATCGCTTGTCCTCCTCAAGAGACCTCCAACGACATTCGTCACCGTCTCCGTGATCTGCCTTTGCTGGCTCGGCGTATGCTTCACATGGAAGAGCCTGATGTTAGTGCCGTTCCATATCCCAAGGGGCGACATCCCCTTGACGTATATCTCGCCCCAGAGAAGGGATGTCAGCCAAACTAGAGATGCGTCCGTCCACTGCGACAGTGTCAATGCCACCGGAGAGGAGGTAGAGTTAGTAAACTCACGATGAATTGTCTGGCGACAATGGGCGATGGAGGCGGTAACGAGTCTCTGACGGAGATGCTCGATAGAAACTCCCGAATTGCGTTAGCATTGTTGACTTTGCGACTGCTTTGAAGTTCTTGTATGCGAGGTAGCAAGTCCGTTATGATGATCAAGACAGTGTCCAGGGGCAAGCTAGGGAAGTAGGTTAGTACCTGCTGGTGGTGGGAAGGTACGATTCTGGACTGACCCTTGTTGCCAAGACGTAACCCATTCTTGTGTTGGCACAAACCCGTTTCTGCCCACAGTGGCCGCCATGCCTTCCAACCCAGCCATATCAAATGCGTCCGAACTCCTCCTCTCCCGCATCTTTCCTCTGGCCTTCTCGGACATTGGCGATACCATCCCACTTCCATGGCCGGACGAGTCCACACTCTCGCGCGCTGGACTACTTGAAGCTGCCGCAGACTCCATATCCCCCGCCCTATTCCAGCTCTCATTCTGCAGGAGCTTGGCTTTCTCCGCCCCTGCATCCGCCAGCTCAACGTCTGATGTCCTTGGTGTCTTTCCCTTTCCATTGCTTGGGGTATTGTTCGTCCTCTTGGCCAACTCCTCCTTCGCCACCTGTATCCTCTTGATTTCCCTCAACCCGCTGGCCAATGTAAACTTGCCCAGATCTTCAAAGACTTTATGCGCAGTTAGGATATCGTATACTAGTGTTGGGTTCTCGGTCATGTGGTAGTGGATCACTGAGTTGAAAACTTCCAACATAAAGAACAGGAGCCGGGGGTGTCCCTCGTCGGCGAGGAGGAAGGCGGGACTGGCGAAAGATGTGAACAACTGAATCAGACGAGCCGACGCGGTTAGACTGATGTTGACAAAGTAAGGAGCACAGTTTGTCAGAGCGATGATGAGAGCAGGGTATATTGAGTTGAGTTGTCCAGAGGTTGTGGCCACAATGGAGTAGATTGACTTGGAGTTCGTCAGTAACCTGCATGAATGGGGTGAAGAATGCGACGACGCACATGGATCAAAAAGTCGCCTGCATGGTAAACACCGTTCCAGGCAGTAGGAACGGGCACCTTCACTGGGTCAGTTAGTTTGGCCCCGAAGGCCGGCTCTGCAGACAGAGACTGGATTATATATGAGATAGCCCGACACATTCCATGTAAATCTGGATATCATTTAGTAAGCGACGGTACCAACCTGAACACAACTCACGAGGCTTGTCCTTAATCTCAACGCAGTAGTGCAGCAAGTAGCCTACAACATCCATGCACTTCTCAGAATCGAGGAAGTAGGCTTGGAATTTCTGCAAAAGCATAAAATGAGCCAACCGGCGCTGCAACTTCTGCTCAACCACTGACTTTGTTCAGCTCAAGCATCTTCCAGAAAAAGATAATGGCTTCATGAACGTAGGGCAGGGGCTTCTTGGCGCCAGGCAGCAAGTTGTTGATGGAATTCATCTGCTGCAGCATCACGTTATGTATGCCATTCAGGATGAACTCGAAGTCCTGTGTCCGATGCTACATAACTGGGTGTCAGTCAAGATTCATCAGTAAGAAGAAGAAACATACAAGCTTCATCAGGAAGTACCTGAACGCGTTCGTTTTGGCTGTGGGCGCGGCCGTCCTCTCCTCTTGGGACCCTATGTCCTTGGCTGTACCACTCTGAAAGTCCAGCAAAACGCACAGAACTTGGAAGCAGATTCCAACGAGTTTAACACGGGGGTCTTCTCCTTTAAAGACCAAGTGGTTGTAGGGCAGTTTCCCAGCAACAGCGCCTATAGATAGATCAGATGAATGGGCAGTGCCGTGCATGGCAGTGTTGAGAAGGGAGCAAAGGATGGTGAGAACGTCTCGACGAGGAATCTTCTGGACGAAGTGCAGAGTGTAGAGCGAAGGCTTTGTGAACAGGGATCCTGCGGGAACGTATATCTGCCTGGAGAGGAGGACGAGCAGGAGGCGGAGCACTTCGACTTTGTTATTCTCATATTGCGAAGCAAAGGCAGAGTCTGAAGTCGACCCGACACCTTTCTCCCTTCGGCGCTGTCAGTACAGCGAAGACGAGACAAGAAACGAGGAAGCTCATACCAGATAACGTAGTTGATCTTGTGGTGGTCAACTTGGATCTTGGGTGACAGAGTAAATCCGCAGCAGAACATCAGGTCAATGAGGTTATTGAAGAGCTTTTCACCCAGCGAAGGAAGCTTCTTCTTGGGCTTCACTCTAGGTTCCGGTCTCTGCGGTGTAGGTGTCTTCGGGGCGCCGTCTTCGTCGCTATCTTCGTCGTCGTCTTCAATCACGAATTGGGGCGTAGCAGAACCAGGGTCCGTGTCGCCATGATCATCCACTTCCTCGTTCTTCCATAGCAGTTCCAGCTCGAACGCGTTCGATTCTCCTTGAACGTCGAAGATGATGGGTAGTACGCGTTGAAGAATGCGAAGGCAGTTCAGAACTTCCTTGGTTGGGTTCCTGTCTCCGCCGCCTGTCTTCATGAAAGGGGATGCAAAGGCGGCAACCGTTGCAGACGTCGCAGTCGGGGTCGGTGCGGGGAAGGTATGGTCTGTGAGTAGGTTCGATAGTCTGTTGCATACGACGCGAATAAGAGTCGCGACATTTTCTGGGGCCTCTAATAGTGCTCTCCGAACTGCATAGCTAATGAGTTCTATCACTTGAGGGCAGATTAGGAAGAGCTCACTTTGGTGAGGCGTGATTAACGAGAACACGTCCGAAGCAGAGTCAAACAGGATAAAATACTATTCTCCCGGTCAGACAGAGACCCCTTGTACGTAGCTATACTCCTTACCTGGTCCCAGTACGAGTCTCTCTCCGATATGTTCTGTCTCCAGGGTAAACGATCCTGAAGCGCCCGTGCGAGATCCACGTACGCACCCTCACGGTCCAAAGCTTAGAGATTCCTCCTGGCTGAGATGGGAAGGCCAGCTTCGCTTCATCTCCCAAAAGCCCGAAAGGTGCGGTCAGTTTTTGTGGAAACTTGGAGAACATTGCTGCGCAACGGTTGGCGGTGACGGAAGGAGGGATAGAGGCAACGAGATAGGGACAATCTCCCCACAGCCACGCCGGCTATCATTAGGGCTCCGACGAGTTGAAGCTCGAATAGGTTGCTGTTGACCTTGACGATGTCATAGCGTATAACAAAGGCTTTCGCGATTTCACTACGATGCATCGCAGAGGTGTAGGCCTCGCAGCCTTCGACAAACAACAAACGACGAGGCGATTCCAAGAACTCTCCAACTCAATCTCGCAGGCGCAAGTTACCCATCTCAACTCACAACTTACTCAATTCCGCACTGCTCTTACCCACTTTGCATCGACACATCGCGACAAGATCAAGAGCGACCCGTCCTTCCGACATGCATTTCAACAAATGTGCACATCAATTGGCGTGGACCCGCTTGCTGGGCCGCGCAAGGGAGGATGGTGGGCAGAGTTGCTGGGGCTTGGAGACTGGCAATATGAATTGGGAGTTCAGATTGTCGACGTGTGCGTGAGCACCAGGGAGCGGAATGGAGGGCTTATAGAGATGGAAGAGCTATTGAGAATGGTCAGCAAGCTGCGCGGGGTCAGTGGAGGGGCTATAACCGAAGACGATATCGTTCAGAGCATCAAAACTCTGGAGCCTTTGGGTGCAGGATACCAGGTGGTGGACATCGGAGGAAAGAAGATGGTTAGGAGCGTGGTGAAAGAACTAGACGACGATCAGACGACAATACTCGCTCTGGCGCAGGAACAAGGAGGAAGGATCGTCGAAGACATGCTTATCGACAGAAAGGGATGGACACGAGATCGCGCTCGGACTGCGCTGGAGAACATGTTACTCCGGGATGGCCTCTGCTGGCTGGACGACCAAGACGAAGTGTACGGAAGGTCGTATTGGGTGACCTCGGCAATGAAGTGGGACGTCTAAACAAGCGAGCTACATGCACAGCAAACAAATCAGTCGAACATCGGACCAGGACTTCCACCACCCATCTGCTGCTCTGAGGACAGTGGTTCCACAGGCATGGGCGTTGGTTTGGGCATCTTCGGCTTGACTAGGACAGAACGTCAGGACCATCGTATGAAGGGAGGCAAATGCAGCCGTACCTTCATCCTCCACCTCGCCACCACCTCCAGTCATACCCTCCACCCCGAATTTCACGCATTTCACCTCCAGCGACCGAATGTTGACCAACACCAAGGTTCCTGTCCTAGCAAAGTTGGGCACCATGACAATCCTGCACTGGATCTTCCGTTTCATCGAATCCTCCCCTTCCACCAACTTTGTGCCAAACCGCCTTTGACCGCCAACGACATAAATGTCGGGAGTGTCTTTCAAGATGAAGGGGTCCTCATCGAGATATGGGTGACACCACAGGGTATCTGGTGCTGTAGGGGCGATATGTCTCCATCTTAGTGTCGACTCTAGGATGGACAGGCGGGAGTTGTGTTTGTTAGGGAGGTATTTGAATATGTCATTCAGTGGCTGGCCTGAATGTACGAGTATTGTCCGAGAAGGAATGTCGTCTCTGGGTGGATGATCCTCGTCCACCATTTCATCCTTCAAAGATATATATGTAGGGTTCGATTCGGAAACGAATGACGGGAGTTTTGACACTGCGCCGAACATTGCTCGCGGTAGAGGTTGTTGAGGCAAGATAGTGCCAGCGGGATCTGTTTCTCCAGGGAGGACATGAATGGGTATCGTCCTCCCAATATCGAGAAGGTGACTTGCGAGATTGTGGATGGGATGCGGTGTAAATACGGCAGTGTCCTGCACGGCTTTCCGCTAACATTTGTTAGTAAAGGTTCAGGGCTCAGAGACGGGACTTACTGATTTTCTGTCTTCTATTTGTTGGGCATAGTCTGTCCGACCAGCAGTAATAGGCGCCAGCGAGTCGCCTGCGATAATCAGTCTCGAAATCTGCGATGCGGGTACTTGGTCTTCTCCCAAACCGCTCTCAGCGGTCAGATACTCGACGAGCATCTGTATTCGCGCATCTGAGGATGCCTCTGAGCCGACTTCCAGGCCGGAGATGAGACCAACCCAAGCGTCAGAGGATGAACCTAGCCAGCGTTATTATTATATCTCGCTGAGGAAGATAGTGGGACGTACTATCGACGTCCATCCCCTCAGAGTCCCCAGATACCGTCACTTGCGGTGCCAGGTCCGCAAAGCACACATCCACAACCTCGAAGTCACCATTTGGTGTCTCCATCCCGAGAGCGCCAACGATCACGCCGGTGACTAGCCGTGTCGACTTGAGGCATTCTCCAACTAAGCGGATACGGCCTGATTCATCTTCTAACATCACTTTGTCTTCCGTGGAGTAGAACTTGGGGAGGGGTGGTGGTGGTGGGATCGAGTTCTGTGTAGGATGTTAGGTAGCGGTTTGAGAGACATTGGGAGGACGCACGTCTCGAGCCAAGTCCTCCAAAACGTTCGGTTTGAGAGGCATCTCCATGTACACAGTCCCAACAATGAAGCAGATTTTTCCTTTCGTCACCTCCAATACACGAGGAACCAGCACGGGCTTGTCTACGAGAAGAACACCGTCAGCGAACCGCATTTCTTCGGCTGGGTCCAAGCGTACCTGGAAGGCGCTGCCACTTGCACTCAGCATTCTTTATGACGAGCTGCTTCAGTAACCTCAGGCGGACGAAGTAGATATTCGAGTACTGGTGCTTGTACGTCTTCTGCGAACTGCCGATGATGAATGACGGGGTTGTGTCCTTGGGCGGTAGGACAGATGTTACTGGTCTGGAGAGCGAGCTACGAGGTGTCATTGAACCTGTGTGACTCCAAGAACTCTGATAAACACATACCTGGCCGTTTGTATAGCCATCGTGGGTTGATGGTTGGTGTCAGGAGAAGACGCGCGAAACAAATTCGACGCGTCCAGGGTCGCGTTGTTTGGTCCGATTTACCATCCCATCAAACACCTGCCCCGGATCGACTTCTGCAGTGCGCTTGGACTCGGACTACGACCTTCGGCGAAAATGGGCGGCCCCAATCTCGAAGTATTCAAGTTTTCGCTCTATCTCTTTGTCCCTATCGTGGCGTTGGTGCACTTTGGTGACCCACAATGGTATAGAGATCATGTCGTTCCGGTGAGAGAAAAGGCAAAACCGTAGTTCAGCACGAGGCTCACGGCGCCTTTGAAGTATCGCAACAGACTGTTCCCTCCGCTCGACAGGACCGTCCAATCACTACCCACGAATCAGAGCGCAATAAAGGAGGAGCTGGAGCGAATCAAGGCAGAGAGAAGGGCGAGACATGCTGCCCGTGTGGCCGAGCAGGAGAAGAATGACCAATAGGTGCGTTCGACACAGCGTTTCGGGGTCATGGTATCTGATTTTATTCTTCCTAGGCTTCCTTAAAATGACATCTATGCTACACTGTACTACTATCTCTAATGGATTCGGCTTTGCTTGGGAAAGGTAAAGAGACTTCCATCGTCGTACTTGACCGTCCAAGTTTCATGAGGCTCAGCTTCCACCATTCGCCGATATTCGGTAGCCTCCGCCAACGACATCTTGAAACCACCGCATACGATGAACACGACAGTCCTTTCCTCGTCGGTCGAATCCACGATCTTGTTGAACAACGCAGGGTTGTAGGCTGGGACAAGGGTGGTCGAGCAGGCGAGTTCGACTAACATCTTCTGGTCGTCTTGACAGGTGCGTCAGTAAGACCGTCCATCAGGTTTCTTGTGCTGACTCACCAGCGAAGAGACCTAGAGTTTCCATACTCAAGCCATCCGGCACGCTGATGCACTTGACCCCTCCAGGCCATTCTAGAGCCATCTTTACTATGCCCTCGGCTGGCACGGAAGCGCCCAGAGATCCAGAAGCTTTCGAGCTAAACGCCCGGAAATGTGCGAGGTATAAGCCCGTCTCCTTGTCGTGAACCAAGTCAACGTTGTCAGGCAGCTTCCGCTCTTTAGCGTTGAACCGGCCGTTATTCATTGACATAGAGTGGTAGAAGCAGTCTGAGCCAATGGTTCCAAGAGCGACAATGGGAACTATCGAGCA
This sequence comes from Coprinellus aureogranulatus, assembly GCA_027627275.1. Classification (NCBI taxonomy): domain Eukaryota; kingdom Fungi; phylum Basidiomycota; class Agaricomycetes; order Agaricales; family Psathyrellaceae; genus Coprinellus; species Coprinellus aureogranulatus. The sequence goes on along the minus strand of JANDKE010000073.1, from coordinate 17,734 downwards.
ATCGTCAGTTTCAGCGGAACAGGTTTACGATCCACGCACCGTCTTCCCAGCCTACTGCCTTGCATCCTTCCAGTACGCCGCCCAACAGACCTGCTCCCCGACGCTGCAGAAGATGGCGGCCGGTTTCTTCGGGATCTCCGCGTGTATCTCCTTTATCATCGAGCTGTGTCCCTCCCATACCGTAGGGTCGTTGTAAGCCGGGATCATCACAGCATGGGGATCCTTGTCCACCATTCCNNGNGCTGCATTCAGGGCCTCGGCGTAGAACTTGCCGGCCACAACGACCTCGGCGTCTTCGCTCCTTGAGTCANNCGCAGGGTNCTCTCACGANNNACGGCCTTCTGGNATGAAGACGGTGCANTTGCACTTGAGCCTCCTAGCCGCGCACGTCAGCTNCGAGTCCCGCGTTTCCGCCAGATGCTACNACGCAATGNACATNNCCACCAAGNTCCTGNTGTTTCTTNTGGATGTAGTGTGAAAGACCGCGATACTTGAAGGAAAAGGATGGTTGGAGGTTCTGGAGAGTATGAGTCAGTTTAATGGCGAAGCGTGATGCCTCCTGACGGACCTCTAGCTTGAGATAGGCTTTGGCCCCGACCAACTTTGAGATGTTGTTTGCATATCGCAGGGGCGTCTCTGACCAGAGGGGGGGACGACATTGGATGGTGACTCGGGGTAAGGTGTAAAGGTGTGTAGTATTGGNANGATTTCGATTGGCTTTATTCAGCACGGATTGCGGCCGAAGGTNACCGCGANGNCNACAGCACCCGCGACGCGCTCATTAAGGTCAGCTGCTCGCGCCNAACCGTCTTATAGACTTTCAATACAATCTTGAANCAATNTGAAGNCTACTGTATATGAANAACTANTCTCGTAAANAGTGNCAGACGCCTTCCGGCATTGATTGAGTTGCCGGTATATAGANTCTCCGGCGCACACNGGTGAGAGTTCCCAGGACGCGTCCTGACCATGCACGTCGACAAGGCCAGAATATGGGCCTTTGCGACTACCCGTGCAGCTGGCTTTGCCAGTAGCTTTCACCCTAGGAGCCACCATGCAGCCCAAGTTCTNCGGCAGAANCTTTGCACCCANGCCACNCAAAGAGCCGTTCGCGTGCCAGCAGCATGGGCCGCCAAATATTCCCGTCACTCCGGCTGGTCAACTGACATATATAACCGCAATCGCAATCTAAAGCCCCAAACCCATCGATCATCTCTGACACGGACCTACTGCTCACATCTCCAAGACATAGCTGCCATGGCCCCCGCCTCTACAATCGAGAACCCCGACCAATACAGGCTACCCACCGACGTCAAGCCTACCCACTACGATGTCGTCGTCAAGACAGATCTCGAGAAGCTGTCTTTCCAGGGCTTCGTCAAGGCCAGGTGCGCATACTCATTCCCTCCACTATTTCGGTGCCCTNANCCCACCTTTCAGCTTCGACGTAGTCAAAGAAACCTCGTCCATTNCCCTCAACTCTGCCACTCTCGACCTNGGAAGGGTGTAAGTNACGAGCCGTTCTTCATATCGCCACAAGCTAATCTNGCNTCAGCACCGTCCACTCTGATGCTCTCAAGAGCTCNCAGGAACCCACCGGCCAGTCTTTCGATAACACTCAGGAACGCGTTGCCTTCCAGTTGGCGACTCCCCTTCCCGCCGGCTCCAAGGGCGAGATCAAGATCGCCTTCTCCGGCGAGTTGACNTCGAGCATGCAAGGTTACTACAAATCNGCTTGGGAACATGAGGGAAAGACAAAGCACTACGCCTTGACTCAGTTCGAGGTGAGCAGGTTTATCTACATCCCGGACGCGCGTCATGCTTATGGGACTTAGGCTACTGCNGCTCGTCGTTGCTTCCCCTGCTGGGACGAGCCTTTGTTGAAAGCTACATTCGGTATCACNATGATCTCNCGCGAAGGCACCACCAACCTCAGCAACATGCCCGCCATCTCGGAGGAAATCCTTGGGCCCAACAGNGATGTTGCTGAGGANNTTAGGGAGCTCGTTAACGTTACTGGTTCTGAGGAGAAGTGGAAGATCACCAAGTTCGAGAACACCCCTCCCATGTCGACCTACATTGTCGCCATCGCGAACGGGACCTTTGACTTCCTCGAAACGTCTGTGAAGATGCCTCTTAGCGGCAAGACCATCCCTCTCCGCATCTACAGTCAGTACCCAGTTCCTCACCNNATGTTCCCCGCTAACAGCCCGACTNATAGCTACTCCCGACGTGATCCANCANGCTCAGTTTGCATTGGACATCAAGGCAGCTGCCTTGCCTCTGTACGAGAAGATCTTCGATGTCGAGTACCCTCTTCCAAAGCTCGACACCCTTGTGGCGCACGACTTTGACGCAGGTGCTTGCGCCCTCTCATCCNTTCCCGATAGCTTATTCAATTCTAGCTAGGTGCGATGGAAAACTGGGGTCTCATCACCGGTCGCACGAGTGTCTTCCTCATGGATCCTGAACGTGCGGACCAGGCTACCAAGAAGCGCGTCGCCACGGTTCAGAGTCACGAAGTCGCTCACATGTGGTATGTCTGTCCTCTTTAAGCTTGTTGTTCCCTCAGAGGNCGATTGACGCTGTGAAAGGTTTGGAAATATCACTACTATGGAATGGTGGAACTATCTTTATCTCAACGAAGGTGCGTATTTCCNGACTTCCATACTCATAGACGCTGATNAGGAGGGNGTAGGNTTCGCAACTTTGGTATGAGTNCTTCTTTCCATGTGCCTTTGGACAAGTATATTGAATTCGTCCGTGATCAGATGGGTGAAGTTATCATTCCNGGTACGTACCTTTGCACCCTCAGCCCTGGGCAACTCTCACTAAATAACCCTAGACAAGTAAGCCAATGCTGTTAGAAGCTNGCTCAGGTTCTCAACTTCGTTCTGTGTCCAGGATCTTCCCAGAATGGCGTGTCGACTCNGAATTCATTTCTGACCATCTCAACCGTGCACTCGCTCTCGATGCCAAGTTGTCNTCGCANCCTATCGAGGTTGACTGCCCTGATGCCAACCATATCAACCAGGTAAAGGGTTTTCNCATTNGCGCTCGAACTAAACTTAATGCTTCCTAGATCTTCGACGCTCTCTCGTACTCCAAGGCTGCCTCTGGTANGATGATACTTTGAGATTGAGGAATGCCCACAGGCTGACCCNNTGCCCAGTTCTCCGCATGCTTTCCAATTATGTCGGGGAGGAGAAGTTCCTGAAGGGTGTTTCCCTCTACCTCAAGAAGAAGCTCTTCGCAAACAGCAAGACTCATGATCTTTGGGAGGGTATCGCAACGGCTACTGGTCAAGACATNCCNGGATTGATGGAGAACTGGATTACCAAGGTACGCACGTTCAANCCGAANTTACAAGACCATCTACTGACAACGATCCNTGTGCTGTAGATTGGCTTCCCTGTCCTCACGGTGACCGAGGAGGCTAACGGCATNCGNGTGCGTCAGGACAGNTTCTTGGAGGGNGGACGCCCCGAGGCCAAGGACAACGAAACCATCTGGTCAGTCCCACTTTCCTGCCATTCTTACGTCCTNTTTTGCCTTNTAAAGCCAANNNGCTTTGCGCCACNGCTCTNTTTGGTCTGANTTGAGTCATTTAAGCTCTATNCTAACGGTGAATGGTGTTATTGCGCCCTCTNTTANTTGATGCAGGAACGTCCCCTTGTTCATTCTTTCCGCCCAAGACGGNGGTAAGTACAGCGTGGACAAGACGGCACTTCTTCAGGAGCGCGAGCAATTTTTCCCNATTGATACCAGCAAGCACTATAAATTGAACGCTGGAACTGTCGGTGTCTGTAAGTGGCCTATTTCCCTCCNTTCCCNTCCTCGCCCTGATGCCTGCACACCCTNACAGACCGTGTGCTGTACCCCGAGGANAGGCTGAAGAAGATTGCCGAGGAGGCTGCGAAGAAGGANTCCATNTTCAGNGTCAACGACCGTGTCGGATTGGTGCACGATGTNTTGGCTCTCGCTAAATCTGGCCAGGCACCCTTGAGCGATGCCCTCACCGNCATTGANACCNTGAAGAACGAGGAAGAATGTGAGTCCATGNTCCGGCCCTTCNGNATACAGGAGCTNANGCATGCCCTGCAGACCNTGTTTGGGACGGTGTTGGTGAGAGCATCGGCAGCCTTGTCTCCATCTGGTGGGAACACCCCGAGATCGTCGATAANCTGAACGCCTTCCGCCGAGTAGGTCGCAGCGTTTATCAGCNNGATACTCCATCTGACAANTTTNCCAGAGCCTCTTCACNCCTATCGTCGACAGGCTGGGNTACGAGTTCCATGACTCTGACTCTCGCGACGTCAAGCTCCTGCGCAAGCTCGCTATCTCNCAGGCNGCCAACGCCAAGGAGCCCAAGGTCGTCAACGAGTTGAGCAGCCGCTTTGACCACTTTGTCAAGAACAAGGGCGACGACTCGAAGATCCCTGCGGACGTGCAGCAAGTTATCTTCTCTATCGGTGTCAAGTACGGCGGTGCNGAGGCNTATGAGGCGGCNATCTANGCCCANGACAACCCCAAGACGCCTNCGCAGAAGATTGCTGCNATGTACGCTTTGGGTAANGCNCAGGAGCCTGAGCTGCTCAAGCGGACCTTTGACATGATTGAGGCCAAGGCTCGCGACCANGATGTNATGTACTACTTTGCTGGTCTTGCTGGCAANTTNAAGGCTCGCCATGACTTGACNCAGTACTACAAGGACCACTACGATCCNGTGAGTGTATCNGNANNNNTTNNNNGGAATGNNCNCTNANANNNNCNCAGCTNTACAAACGNTTCGANGGCAACTTTACCATGTCGTACCTCGTGCGGTTCGCGATGGATTTCCTGTCCACCCAGAAGGACCTGGAGGCGACCCAGAAATTCTTCGAGGACAAGGACACGTCCAAGTACAACCAGTCCTTGCAGCAGACGCTCGACACNATCCGNGCCAAGATTGCATATATTTCGCGGTCGAGCGAGGACCTTGGAAGGTGGTTGAGCGAGTGGGAACGGCGTACATAATTACATAAGCGCGAGTGTGTGTCGTAGAATCTGAGGTTTCCTCTGCTCTGTTAAAATGCCAGCCTTTGATCCTGTCCGCGATGCCGTCCTTAATTCCCCCGTCGAGCAGCAGGCTTTTAATCTCGTATCTCCACTCGCCTCGCCCTCCCCAACCCAAGTGCGAGCAATGCTAGGCCTCAGTTCAGAATCACGTTAGCTTGACATCACTCGCTTGAGGTGAAGTAGTCCTTGGCGTCGGATTCGGGACTGTGAAGCCACGCTCGTTGTCACCGATGCCCCACAATGACATTCAAGATGTGGGACTCAGCGAGTACTGTGTCTCCAGTGTTGTACTTTCCTCGTACAGTTTCTCATAGTGATGGAGGTCTTGTGGACTGGGGGCATGACCGCCCTTACAGGTCAAGGTCGATTTACCTAGCCAATCAGCATCCCCGCCATAAACCGGGCACCTAAGCGGAATATTTTGCGCAAGATGTCACCTGAGCGCCGAAGGGGTAATTACTCGGGAAATAGATACACGAATACGAGAGGTTAGGCAATGCGCCATGAGTGTCCTCCTCTTGGCCTTTTGATTCGCGTCTCCTATTGGTATCGCTCTGAATTCTGGCGAGTGGGAGGGGAACAATACCCGTGGCATCACGATTCGTGTATAAAACTGGCTGGAAGAGTATTCGACGTATTTATAGCTAAGTCAGAGGAAGGAGAAGTTGAAGCTAGGGTAGAAGTCAGGCATACTATGCGTCCGATATACAGTACGATCGTAGTTCGAAAGGAAGCTAACGCCCCCGCATGTCCCAAGTGGCACCCATACCTTTCCGACATGTATCGGCGTTCGAGCCAGTACGGGATGGGAGGGGCAGCTGGCGCACAATGTGAGTTACACTTGGTGTGTCAGGCAAGAGACGGAAAGCTCACCATTAACAATCCGCGGTAACGGTCCTAATCGTCGGTTCGTCTGAGTTGTATTGGACGTAATGGTCACCGGCAGTGAAGCAGTTGAGTGAGTAATAGTCGCCGGTATCGTCGTAGAAGGTGTAGTCCCAGTTCTGGGTGTTGGTGATCGTCAAAATATAAGAGTAGATGCTGGAGCTCGACTGGGTGAGGGTGTAACGGGAGATGTCAACTTTGTCGATGACATCTTGGTCTGGGGTCTTCCAGCCATTGTCTCCGACAGCGGCGACAGGCCAGTTGACGTAGCAGGTGTGGCTGACCCAGGTCTTGGTTCGAACCTCTTTTCCATCCGCTGGCCTATCGGAAACAACGTTCGACTCGTCACGCACGAGGCTCCCGACGCGGAACACCTTGCCTTTGTTGCTGACAGCGTCTCTCCAAGAGATCTGCTTGTCGTTGAGCAATACGTCGGCTTCGGTGCCCGCTTGCGACATGATAGCTGGTAGCTGAGGACATGTGCATCAGGAAACCGCTGAGTGAGGAGACGCTGCGATAGGACTCACTTGAGGTACTGGTGAATTAGCTCGTTCTGAGATCCCCACGGCGAATCGTGTCTGACTTTATAGGTTTCCGAGTGCTTTCCTTGCATCCCAGCTCCAGCCTTTCTTGGCACTGGAGAACAGGAAGAATGTACTCGATAAAGCTCCGTTCCCTCCGCGGCCTACTTGTCAGTCAGAGGTGGTGCATACTGGCCTTGTGACTTGTTGGAATCCCTCACCACCGGGGCATTCGAATAAATTAGACGAATACTTCAGAATGGGGCGGAGACACCTGTCAAGCTCTGTTGCGCTAGTGTGCCTGGATTGAGAAGATGCGTCGAATCAGTGTAATCGCTTGCTCCAGACGACCCATTCCTCCCTGTACATATTCGAGCGAACTGTGCTAAGAGCAGCATCACACGACCTAATCCACCGCCACTGCAATTCAAAATGTCAAGAAGGAACTCCATCGTACAATGAAAATACTCGATTCCTATGCGTCCCGTGTCTAATGTGATCAGACTGGATGTACGCCGACGGTACACGATCTTGCGCGTGTGAGACGACGAAGACAGTACGCTCTTATACCGTCAGACTCCCACAACTCCAATACTTCGCGGACATTCCTGTTCCACTTTATAAGATAGATTCACAGATAAATCCGCGACTTACAGTTCCTGGTAAACTATCTCTGAAACTCATCACAGTTATGTATCTCCACCGAAGTTGGCCAATCGGTGTCTGCTGTCGCCGATTCCTATATGCAGTGGACGATCCGTCCACACATCAATAAAGGTCGTCCCGCTCGTCAGAATTTTGTATCATACCAAGTCCCATGGCTCAGAGACGTCCGGTGGTAGAGGTTCCCGTCAGGTCACAATGGTCAGCCGAGCCGACCAAGCCTTCGGTCGACAGACTGCTGGAATGGTTGGAAGCGGCGTCAGGGATGGAGGGTGGAATGGAGGCAGGGAGAGCCCGCACGCACCGCTTGCACACCTTCATTTGGAGCAATGATCATCGTTAGGGCGTCCCCGCAATCCGCAGTGACCGATGATCTTGCCCAGAAGAGGATCAAAGCGACGAGTTTGCATTGAGTATACACCTGCTCGTGGGGATGAGAATGCCAGCGCGTGGTGAACGGCACATGTCCTCGTTTGATACGTTCTCCGCCATCGTAAGACCGGTCACAACAGAAATTCTCTTCAAACCGGGAAACCGCCCAACCACTCCATTACGGTACGTCAGTCGTTCCAGCCATCGGAAGTTCTGAACGTCGACCGCCGTTCACTCGGAAGTGCATCCGAAACCGAGGCAGCATCAGGTACGAGATGATACCAACCGCCCCGAGCTTTCCCAGAAGGATACCAAAGCACCTTATGCCATTCCCTTGCAAGTACTACGGAATGAAGAGATGGTCTGATATCCACGCACCACAGCGGTCAGGGATGTCCCACACAGGTGAAACAAACTTGGGCATGCCGAATAGCACGATTCCCGCTCCGATCTCCCATTTCCAGCCCAGAATCCATACGAACGTACACAGGCAGCGAGTGATTGTTCAGCTGAACACACCAGAGAACTCCGCACCCTGAAGTCTAGGGTAGGGTGCGGTCGACCACGGAGAAGATGGGAGGTGCAGCGACGTGCGCTACCCAACCATGGACAGTCGATTGCCTTGGAAGCAAAGCCAATCTCGAATGTGCCGAGTGACGCGTTTCAGAACCCCACCTCCTATGAATACACCATCGGCACGTTGGACGTCGTTCCACCGTAGTACTCGGCAAGAGAATACATCGACGACAATAAGACTCGACAGAGAGACCAGGGTCGTATACCGCCTCTAGCGGGCTAAAACACCATGCCTTTCGTAGTCCAGGTAGACGAGGTGTTCGAGGCCGGGAAGAAAGGGAGGATGATGAGGCAAGTTGTGCGGTACTTTTGGGTCGTAAGGAGAGTGGAAACGCATGAGGAGAGGAGACCTTGCCTGCGCTGATCCGATTGAAGCATAGAGTGGATCGGATCCCCCAGAACCGAGTTGGGTTGGCCGCGGAGAAGGCCTCTAGGACGATCGCCCGCGAAGGCTGAATCGGCATTTCCGGCCAGTATGTTGGGGAACGTTACTCGACGCGAAACGTCTAAGGGAGTGGATGGAAGAGTTCTGGAGCGAGGGAAGGAACGACCGTAAAGCGCATTGGTGATGGGCACCCCCCATGCAAGGACATGCAGAAGTGTGTAGTGTGAGGAATGAGCCGTAGGGATAAGCGAGTAGGCGAGACCCAAGTATGGTTTCGCCTGGCGTCTTGGAAGCAACGGTCGCTAAAGTCCGAGGGAGGACTAAGAATGAGGTCCACACGTGAGGACAGAAGAGACCGGGAAGATGTGAAGGACTCACCCTTGCGCATCCATGCATCCACATCCCAGTCTACTACCAATCCTCAGTCCCACAACATTCCATCTCTCATATCTTCATAGCAAAGCGACTTGGTGTCCTCGCTGGGTTGGCTCGGTCGACCAAGTCAGAGTTGAGGCGAAGCTCGAGAAAAGAGGTGCAATAATCTTCAAACCACCTGCGGGAAGCTTCAGGGATCGTTATTACCCTGCATCAAGTGAGAGAATCGCGTGATGAACGGAAGAGACTCGCAGATGGTGAGAGTCAGGAAGAAAGAGATGTGCGTGGGAACCCGATCCAGCACTGCCGTTTCGGGAGCCGAAGCCCCTATCTCTCAACTTCTCCCGCGAGTCTGAGACTCCGGACAGTCAATCGAGCCCTTGAATCCAATCGCCTTCCAATTCTTTCTGCAGACGGCTACTCAGAAGCATTTGTGCCTCGATTGACCGGCTCTTCAGCTAATTATCCGAGAGATGTACGTCCAAAATAGAGGTTAAATGATGCTATGGACTCGGACACGACGGAGGAACTGTGGGTCGAGCTCAAGGGCGCTAAACGTGTCGCATGTCTCCCACTTTAGCTCATACACCGTAGTCCAGCTAACGCACTTCCATCTGTGACTCTCTGAAGGACAAATAACGATCAATTATTATACCAGAGTCCTGTTTAAAGCGAATCAGGACGCTGAATTGGAAAGCAGCGCTCTCTTCGCCAGATTCTTGGTGCAACGTACTACGCAGATGAGTTGATGACTGCTAAATTACACGATTGGCGAGTGCGGCAGTGACGAAGGGTTGTGGCACCGTGATAGAACCTTATACAAAGAACCTACCTATGTGAAACTCTTAGACTCCAGTGCGAGGAGTGGATTTGAAAGATGAGAGAAACGGAGAATGGAGCCCAGCCTCTACTCGATGTGGAAATAAGGTCCAGTGTAAGGCGCCTAATGAGTGATGGCAATGAATCTGGGCGCAACGATGAATTCATTTGGTGACTCGTGTGTCCTCAATGTACGGTAAGCTGAGCGCAACTCCTTGTTTACGCTGTAGCTGTCCGCTTTACGACTCTCATTCGCATCCATAAGCTAAACGACGTTGAAAATGAAAAAAGCGGACGGGGCCTTCCTTCTTCAATCTGAGGGCTCCCGGCTTCCAGCGCTTCTTAACACACATCTTTGCTGACCCGGGTGCATCCCGAATGCCACGGTAAGCTTGGCACTCCTTTCGTAGCGAACCTATGTGCGAAACTTACCTGGTGCCGGATGGGTTCCGCAATTGCCCCGCAATATCATGATCTTTTGAATGGAAGTTTATGGTACTTATCCGAGTTCAGTCGTAGAGTCTATGACTGAACCACATTGCAGAGCGGAGGATGCATCTCGGAGGACTCTTGTTCTCGTTCTCGTCGTCGCCATTAAGAGGACTGCCTCACCGCATACCATTTTGCCTTCCAACAATAAAACGCTATCCAGTAATGTGATGCGGGAAAGCTATGTATTTCTCGACGGATCGGGATACATTCGGGAGAAGCAATAGCGCTTTTCGGGGTATGTGCGAACATTCTATCAGGGTATGCTCCACTCTACCATAAGCTTCGAACGTTCCCATAGGTTACTACTCTCACTGGAGCCTTTCGACATGTTATTCTCTCTGGCTTTCACGCTCATGATCCTTAGCAGAATCCTGTGAGTTGTGAAACTTGCGATAGGTCTTGGATAACGGTGCTCGGACCTTCGCGAGCGAATTTACAAGTTGCCAAGCTCAGCCGCCCAAGACGCCATTGGAGCAACCCGTTATCCGAAGTTGATGGCATTTGGGCGCTTCCCGCACACCATCGCGAAGCTTGAACAGGCACAGAAAACGACTGTTTCCATGTGAACTGGGCTTTCCTTCCCTCGACCTCCATACACCCCCTGCATTTATATTGGCCGGCGGGACAGTAGTGTGAGGAGAACAGCTGAAAACCATGCGCCAGGACATGACAATGTTATCTTATGTCGGGCGCTTGGGGTACACTTCCTGTGCGTCCCGCTGATAATCAGCAGGTGATGCGGGTAGCCCCCAGCGCTTAATTGAGGAGGAGGCTGTATAAATATGACTTTCAGTGCCTTGTCGCCGCTTTTGACCCCCCTCATTCACTCTACTGCCTGTGCACACGATAGGATCATCCAGAATGTCGCTTTCCAAAGAGCAGGTTCAAAGCATGATCAACGCCGTATCGAGATGGAGGATGCAAGAAGTGAGTCCCCCCTCGAACGATCCGTGCATATTAGCTAATCTGCGAGCGGATAAGTACACCGAAAGTGAGTCAAGAGCGAACATTGAGGTGTCCTCCCGTCTAAGCTGACGCATTTCCAGTATCATTCACTACCTTATATGTGCGTATCTGGCTGTCCGTAGTGAGTTTGTGACAGTACAGCTCATGTACGCTTCCGAAGGTGCATTACGTGCTGACGACAGTGGATGAAGAGGTGAGCACATCTCCGCTCAACCAGCCAGAACCTGACATTGACGGCATCAGGTGTCCGTGATCCACCCCCAGAAGTGGAGACAGGGAAAGGTCCTCTTCATGTTCATCCGATATGCACCTTTCATCAACATCGCTCTGAAGCTCGTCAGTAAGTAGGGGTACTTATCTCCAGGCTGGTTCACTCACAACTCCACCGTTTTAGGGGATTATCGAAACTATTACACCATCAGCGCTTGGGTACGTGCCCGCTCCTTCCCTAACAACTTGCGAGACGTCTTACTGTACGTCATGTGCAGGCCTGCAAGGTCTTGAAAGCCTACGAGGGTGAGCGCTTTCGTACATGGAGATTCACAAATAGCGCTCTGAACGAGTGTCTCGTAGTTCCCTATCTACTGACAACCTTAGCCTGCGCAGGTGAGTTGTCACAGTGGATATGGTGTGCAGATGAAGACTTACGCCACTTTAGTGGCATTCGGGTTCTGCTTGAGTGCCCTAATTGGCGCTAACAAAATCGTCACTATTCTCATAGTGATTTTGGCAGCGGTGAGCATAAGGTTTGCGCTCTTAAAACTCGTGGTGACATATGCGATCTATGACTTTCAGGGCAATAATCTTGTCGCTTTTGTCTTTGCGTTGATAAGTCTACCCCAGTACCCAGGTGGGTCTCACTGGACACCTCTTCCACACGAGACTAACGCCTCGCATTTCCTTAGTCGCGCGCCATCGACTCTCCTTGTAGAGCTTGGGTATCCTTGCTATATTCCATCCTCAGCGGAAGTTGCCCAAGCCACAATATTGGACCTTGGCCTCGATATCCGCCGTTACGTCGCCTTCGCCACGGCAATTGGTCAGTCCTTCCATCATTCGTGCTCGGGAAAGAAGAAACGAGACAGTCTTTACCCCGGTTTCCAGTCACACTGATGCTCGCGATCGCGGCCCTTGCGACGCGATACAAGGGTCACCACGGTCCACTAGTTCAAATCGTCCGCAATGATGTGGGAATATACTGCATCGCAGTGGCAGGTCCGTAATCATTCCTCTTCACCCAATACACTTATTTGATTCGCGTCATTGGCATATCAAGCGCTCAGATTTGGACTTGCGATCACAAGTACACCCAGGATCCTTCCTGTAGGCTCGTTTCTCCAACTCATTTTGGGCGGTTATTGACTTGCACACGCATGGGAAGATGGCTCAATGGGCATCTAATGTCGCCGTCCAGTAGGCAATGATCTTTTTCCAATGCGCATACCCGCTAATAAGTTTCTATGACAGAGTCTTTGCGGTGTGAGTACTTAAATTCGCCCACAGGTTCAAGCCTTGTTCAATTTAGATTAGGTCGACAGCGACTATCACGCCAATGCTGGTGCAGCGTTTGATGATAAATATTCGTACAGCCGACTACATAGGAAGCGAGCCAGCGGCATCCAAGCTCCTGTTCGCTCCCCCGCCGCTCACTTCCGAGGACAACGACCTCGCGCTTACCAGGGACAAGGACATCTTAGAAATCCCATCCCCGTCCACTGATACTACCCACCCGGCTATAGGGTCAGTTTCGAATGCGCACACCGTTGTTGAGAACGCTTAATACTGGTACACCTGGTTCGGCTTCGCGCCTCCTTACTGTGTCGTCCGTCGCTCACATCCTAGTTCAGACTAGTTCAGAGAGAATCGGCCTTCCACCCCTGTATCACACCCTGTATTCAAAACCTCACCGTTGCTCGTCAACGTATACTCGACTAATGAACTATTAAGTTGAACCTCCAAAAGCGGAGAGTAAGCCTTCCGGGCACACGCCGACTATGCACAGGGAGCTCTTTATGCCTGTAAGAAAGGCATCCTCAGTATCTCCATGGTGTTCCAATTCGCGTACCGTGGGGTTTTCATGAAAGAGGCTTATGAGAATACAGAGCGGAAGAACAAGCGCACAGAGAGAGTCGCAAGTCGAGCGTAACGAAATCGAGCCGCCGAATGCGAGCACAACACCGTAGTCGCAGGGGTTCAGTGATAAGTAACGGAAGACCATTCGGCGGCCGAGAAGGACGCAAGGGAGTGTTTAACAAACTTCCAGGAAACATGTTCCTCAGTGTCTCGCCCAGTCGGGCGTCCGCGGGTCATCTGCGGAGCAATGTAATGAATGACGGCTCCATGTCGAAACGTCGGCAAGGTCAGTATGAATTATCCTGCGGTGCTGGGGTATCTTGGAGTGGCTCGAGTATCGCAACGCGCATTTGTACTCTTTACCCTGCTTTTGTCGAGCTTTTCCGGAAGGTGAAGGCCTGAGACGGAAATTTCAGGGGTAGGCATTGATCAATCCGAAGTCTGACAGTCCAGCGTACTCGAAAGCAATGTGACCAAGCGATATTGACCATCCGAGATTGTAGGAAACGCAACAATAACACATACGACATAAACGAGGACTGTCAGCATGCAGTATTATATGCAAGATTCACTTTGCCCGAACTTCGAACGAAAGTTGGGCTCAGTGCTTGATATTACCGTGCGGTGATCCTCGTTGCATGGCGGATACGACCAATGCGATGACTGGCCGTGCTCCAAACAGAGCCTTCGAGAGAGGATTTCCATTCTAGATAAACCAAGAGTGACACGAGTACGGGCGCGCAAGGCGGCAGAGTCGTCTACGGAAGGAGGTATCAAGAAACCGTACGAGCCGCTGTAGGTAGACTTCGCGTAGACAGAAATCGAGGGTTGCGTCAAGAGGTGGATCCGATATCACCTCAGAACACTGCAACAGAAGCCTGCACCGCAATGACAGAGTGAGTTTGTGTAAGCTCTGTTCCCTAGTGCCTAGCGCACCTCCTGTACATCTCTCTCCCTGAAACATCGAGCAGACAGCCTCCCACGAGAACGAAGATATACCGGCGGAGCGACGAACTCCATAGCTCTAGGGAGACGTTGATAATGCCGTTCGCGACGCAATCGAAAATGGCGCTTTACGCCACAAGGTATGGATTCATCTACGCTAACCTGCATCGAGGATAGCGGCAGTGCTCGCCGTTATTGCCTAGGCATCCTTTCGGTTGGGAGTGGGGCCAGAAACCGCGCATTAATCGTCCGGGAGTTGGGAAAGGGCTGACAAACAGAGATATCGTGCAGACTCTGAAGTCCCAGAGAAGGTTGCAGAGCGTTGAGACTCGGTAGCGGACCGTGCCCTGCGAACCAGGCCTTGAAAACGAAGGCGCTGGCGACCGTCATAAACGGTAGGGCGTGAATCGCCCCGGTTTCGAGTGGTAGTAGGCACTTGGCAGGCATTCGGTATCGCAGGTGTGGGCGTCAGACTTCAACATCGAGATGCGAACGTTCAGCTGGCAGAAGCCATATGATGAGNTGTAACGGATGAGAGGCGACTTGTGATACCCCAAGGCTGGGCGCGCGGTGTCGAACATCGAGATAGATTCGGAAGACAAATTCAGCACCCGGTAGAAGGCTTATCGGCCGTCAGTGTAGGGGACAGGACGCCTGTACACCTCCTCAGCCGAAGGGGATTGGCAAACCACCCCAGCCCCGGTGGCGCGCCTTATAGCTGACGCTCCGGCAAGGTAAAGGCGAGCGACCGACGAGACAGCTGTCGAGTAGGGCGAGGGAGGCGGGTTAGAGTGACGCGGCGGTCCTGAACAGATCCGCAAGATTGAAGCTAAATAGGGTGAAGACGTGGCGCGTAGAGATCCGAGTCCTGAGACCTGAAAAGGGTGAGGATAGACGTTGGCCAATGTGGCTGGGAACTCACGTCTGCGCATCTCCATCCAAGACTTCCACTTCTTCCGTTTCGAATTCCCCGCACGACATTGCTAGTTTTCAAAAGCCCAAGTGAAACGCTGTTCTTGGAACGAGGTCCAGAGTTCTCGCCTCACCGCTGAGTGCATGCGAAAGATCGGCACTGCAGAGATACGGTTCGCTGTAGCGCGTTTGTCTACAGACCAACGTCTCGTTTCAATATCTATGACGAAACAAGGATATCGACACTTTCACCAAAGAGGGTGAGTCGAGCATCGGCGCCAACCACGGCGATCATACGCGTCCTCCGTCGCGTCCTCCGTCGGTAGGCTGGGCATGGAGATTCGTAGACGTTCGGCAGCGAATTTGACGCGGATAGCGCGAGAAGGTCCTGCTAGGCGAGCCGAGACGAAACCAGTGAGTCGGTCTGCTAGGATGGGGTCTCAACAAAAAGCGCGTGTTGACCGGCCAAAGACGAGGGCTGGATCGGGAAAGAAGAAGTAATTCGACACCTATACTCTACGGTAGCACTATATCATACCCCTTTCGCGTCGCTAGGTGCTATCTCGTCGTGTAATAGGCGCTCTAAATTTCGTTCTCAGTTATTGCTATCGTATTCACGCCACCTTCCTTCAGTATAATAGGGTTTTGAATTTGCCTTTCTTTTCTACGCTCATTCTAGACTTTGGGTCTCAGTAATCGGCAAGAAGTGGGTGGGTTCTATTCCGCTGTTTGAAAGTGAACGACGCTACGGTAGACGACAACCGCCGACCGACTTCTGGGATGCGATCGTCGAAGGGCTTACTCAACTGCCCCTTGCCGGCTTTCTGAGTCCATATGGGACCAGGTCAATTATGCTACCTTTGGTGGGGACTTCAGCTGAGCAGTTTCTCGGCATTACACTTTTCTGGCACGTAGTACGGTCGGCGGGAAGTCCATGGTCAAAAATTCCCGCGCGAGCGTTCAGTGATCGGCACTTCCCGCCGTTCCTTCGACTTGGGGATTACATGGAGGTCGGTTATGCATATTTAGACATAGAATCTGAGTAGAGGTAATGCAGAAAGAATGCCTTCTGCTACTTACAGCGTCAAGGGGGCAAATTCGGGGGAGTGCATGCTTAGCACAACCGAAATCTAGGCGGCTTCCGCTTTGAGGAGGTGCCCCTCCCCCATTTACACCCTGAAATTGCACCTCTAACATCACGGGAAGGAGAATAAGCACGAAAGAGACTGTGTGCCTTCTCTAGATTGAAAGTTGTGCCTTGCACAACCACATTTTTTCCTCCTAGGGCGCCTAACAAACGAACATTATCATTCACTAGTATGGGTCTCACTCCGGAGCGGTAACTCTGTCCTGCGTGGATGCACGCGGGTCGTTCTTCAGCCTACACTACAGTAATCAACAGAGCTCTGCTGGTGGAATTTTACGCTGAAAGGAGTTGGTTAACGATGAGGCGTCCCCAATCCAACAATTCGAACCCCACTGAAGCCAAATCATTTCTGGTAGATTTCCTCTTGAAGCAGGCCATTTTCATTCCTCGCAGCGCCCAGGCGTCTATTTCCGCCAGGTAGATTGCAATATAGGCACCCCCCTTGCTAGTACTACGGTGAGGTAGGGCTAAAGTCATCTACCAATCCGATGAGAGACGGTGAAGAGATCACTCGCGCGGGAATTTTTGACCATGGACTTCCCGCCGACCGTACACGTAGGTTATACTTTCCCAATGCGCGAATGGATGGCTTGAGCCGAAACGCCGTGAAGGTGCTGACGTCTAATTGCATTTCTTAAGACCACTTCGGATCGAAAACTAATGCTACATGAGATCTTAGCTCGTGCTGTTTACTAACGCATCAGGTTCAAGTTACTCCCGATGGTTCGCAGCTTTGGTATCGGCAAGCACAGGGAATCAGGAGACAGAGGCTAGAGCGTCGCAAATTCCATAGTTCCGTTTGTGTCACAGAACTCGGCACCTTGCATGGGGGGCAGGATTCTGTTTCACCCAACGGACAAAGTCTAGCAGGGATCAACATCGCCGCTCGCGGCAGAACGGCTATCTTGATGGGCATACGGTGTTAGAATCGCCTTACACCACCCACTAGGCGTCTGGCAAAATAGCGATTGGGACTCTTGGTGTCTGTTGCTGGGAAGAGGATAATTCACCTAGTATAGTTTGCACTTCACGAGGGTAGACAGCACAAAATAGGAATGCCTCCAAACATTGCGAGCACCCCCAAAGTGACGATCAACATTGAGATATCTTACCTTCATAACGAAACTGCAGACTGTGGAGTGGGACAATGCCGTTATGGTGCCACCGACCGCTCAGCCCAGCTAAGTGATTTCCGGCACATCCCCTCGACAAGGCTAGGGTCATCGGCAGGTGCAACTTGAACAAACAGTGCGAGCAGGTATAAAAGGCTGAAGAAACCGGCCTACATAGTCCAGAATCAACCTCCTTCATATCTTTTCAACCTCGATCAGAGCGACCACCGCTTCTCTCATTTCAAGAACACAGTTCATTCGTGCGTTGACCGCTGAGTCTATGGCCAATTACTCGTCGCTAAAGCCTCACCCTTGTGTCCAGGCACTACCCCACAATGGTCGCAATCACCATTCCTAAGCTCGCAGTCCTTGTCGCGGCCCTGGCTGGTACCATGGCTTCCGCGCAAGGCTCCTACTTCCCCGATCACTCCCT